>ML824930.1:23192-35596 GCA_009831015.1 Picea engelmannii
GATTGAAGATTGCAACTTTCACCTTGCGACTCCATAATCCAAGAATCCACTGGGGAGGAACCTATTGATAGAAATATGATCATACCAAAGGGGAGGTCCAGGTATCAGTTTAGGATCTTGCTTCATAAATTCATGTTTTTCTTTATCAACTCATTTCTCTCTTTCCCTTTACATATAAAGAGGATTATCCTCTTTCTTGTATATTCAGATGACAATAAGCCTTCCTTCATTCATCCATCCTTGGAAGAAGAAGACATGCCCTCTTCTTGTGTTGTAGATGTTGATCCTATGTATTCACCTCAACCTATTCATAAAAGTGATATCTCTATTGCATATCCTCTTGAAATTTATCACCCTTGTAGCCCTGAGGAGGTTGAAAACAATTCACAATATTCTCAAATATCATTACCCTTCATTATTTGTGTTGAGCCTTGCCATAAAATCGTTTATCCTCATGATCAAGCCACTGCTTGTCAAATTAAAATCATAAATAAGTTGTTTAAACCTCTGAGGCTACCATATCACCTTAACCCTTATCCTCCTGATTCCTTTGAGTATCCTCCTCGGTTTTCTAGAGAAGACCATGTTATAGCCGAGAGGCACTTGGGGGCCTTTGAGAACTTTGTTGACTAGTTCGAGATTGTTTATGAGGATGTTACCGTGAGGTTGTTCACACTCTTTGTCTGGATATGTTGTTATGTGGTTTAACTGTCTGCAAGCCGATTCTATTGGCTCCTGGACCAAGCTATGTCATGCATTTTTAAAGTGTTGGGGTGAGAACAAGTCCCTGGATCAGTACTAGTTTGAGTTTAATGCCTTGAGGGGAGGGGAAGAGGAAGCCTTGGTTGTCTTCAACAAGAGGTTTTACAATGTTTATCATAGTATGCCTGTGGAGATCAGACCCATAGAGACTGTTGCCATGTTGTACTATGTCATCACTCAACATCCAGAGCTTGTCCTTCTCCTGAGAAAAAGGAAATCTTCATCGTTAACACATATTTTTGAATATGTTGTAGAGGCCGAAGAAAAAATCACTACTAGCAAGTGGGTTCATATGCAGGCATATCTCGAAAATTTGCATGAGCAAGAAGATTGTCAATATGTTTTAGATTCTGAGCAAGAAGATAATGAATATGAATTAGATCTGAAACAACAATGAGGAAGTGGGTGTGATTCACATTTGGAATCAGATCCTTCAATAGTTACATATTTTTTGATGGGAAGGAATGCATATCAATATTATGATCAGTTTCCAGAACATTTTGAGCATGTAGTAGTGGTTGATTCCATAGATAATTGTATGTTCTTGGTTGATCATAGTTTTGATGTTCTAAATCCTATTGCACCATTATCTTGTGACCATTCTTACGAAGAAGAGACTACAATTGTTTATGATCAAGAGTTGGTTTGAAAAGAGAAAGGAGGGCATTTATTTGCAGGCAGAGAGAATTTTAGAGAGGAGCAGCTTGGTCTTCTAAAGAAGCCAGGATTCTGTCACATTATTCATGATCCTGTGGCCATATACATGGAGTCATACATTTCATATGTTATGAAATTTTTAAATGGAATTATTTCGCTGATACTCACAGGTGAGTATGGTTTCATGAGAGGTTTCCAAGACCAAACTATAGATCCTTTTCCTTTATTCATTAAGGAAAATCATTGGGTGGAAATCAACTATCCTGGACCCACATAAGACACAGAGCAACATGTACATGAGGAGAAGTTTATCTCCTATCCAGATCCTATACATGAGAAGCCATCGCCTAGGACCAGACAGACTGCATCGACTGTTCACCCAACTATGCTTACTAGAGATATTCAACCACGTGTGACCAGTTGTGTATCAGAGAAGGCTACCTATTACAATTTTTTTGGAGTTTTTCGCTTGGCCTACGAGCCTGTGAAGGAATACATGGAGTTGTATTTCCTTCATGTTTGGAAGCCACCCAACTTTATCCTGAACTCATCATTAGGAGGAAAGATGAAGAATGTAACCATTATGCTGTCACAGTTGCATTATCTGTTATCAGTCACTGACAGAGTGAAGGAGCTTCCAATTAGGAAGTTACTTGAATGGCTATGGTGGAAATTTTCTTTCACCTAGCACTGTGTAAAAATCAATTAGTTTAGGACTGTATATAAATAAGATCCTTGGAGCATGTGTATTTATTTTCATTTTTACTTATCATCATGTATTTTTCAGGAGGATATTTTGAGCTCGACTCCATAGCCCAATGCATAAGGTGACTGGAACTGCTTTTTCTTGGTAGCTCGCAGGGAGCATGCCATCCCCCATGGAGCCTATGTTATCACATTATTGTTATTTTTCCCAGGCATAGACAGAACCGTCAATGTGAAAAGTAGGCCAAGGCAGTTATAGTGGCATTTTTTTCCCCTCGCACAGGTCTAGTGTGGCGCCAACTCTAAACACAGATTGGAAGGACTCCAAATTTAGCGGGCGAATAAAAGTTTGGCGAAGGAAACAAAAGTAGTCGGTGTGCCCAAATATCACCTCTCCCCCAGATCGACAGTTGTTGATCATATCGGGGCCTCAACATGTGCAAACGTTAAAATTCAAAGGGTGGGTTGGGTTTGAAACCATGGTTTTGCGGATAAGTGACGTGTCAGTCAGAGATGCATAGCGGGCCCAAAAGCGGTGAAGAGTCAAACCACTTTTCACAACCTCGATATGTGCATGTGCATGTAACACCCTATCCCGATTCAACAAGTGGTCACTCCACAGTTGTCCCACTGACACCTATCCTCCACTCACCATCCCACCTATCGCATCTCCCCTTCTCATCTCCTGCCACCTGTACCACTTCGCTCCATGCCACTTCCACCTATGTCGTGTCCCCACTCCCTTACCTAGTGCCTCGTGGCCTCCCCTCTACCTCCTCATCATATTATTTTTCCACATGAACTCCGTCCCATTACACCTCATCTCCCACTTGTGTGGCCCCCACACTATCCGTAGTCTCCTCTTCCCATTGACGACTGCTCACCTGGCCAATCTCTCATCCACTATTCCATTTCGAGCATGCCAATCACTTCATTAGCAGCCACGTCCACCGTCAGACCTCCCCATAGCATCTGAATTAGATCCAGATGGAATAATGTAGAGGTCACCAAATTCCATAGGTCCAGTGCCAGCTCGGGCTTTCTCGATCCCGATGAAGAAGTTATTGAAGTTAGTTGGTGGTGGTTGAAAATTTTTTCCACCATAAATGGAAATCCGAATAAAGGACTATCATCAAGTCAGCTCAGCTGCAGAACCTTGCTGAAGCACGATTGCGTCTGATGAAGCTCACTTCTGATGGGAGACTGCATGCACAGTCTTCCAGGAAGCATGCAGACGTAATGCCTTCAATACAAAGACTCGAGCATGTCTATGTTGTTTTGGCTCTGAGTATATAGGAGTCATTTTTATAGCTTGTGAGGGTCGATGGTTGAGCTAAGCTCTCATATGGGAAAGTTTTAATGAATCCTCCGGTTCTCTGGTTATGTACATGTATTTGAGACTTCTTGTTTAATGTAAGCCAGCTTCCTTTTATCTCTCTGTAACAGCTATGTTAGAACACTCGAGCATGGATGATCCTGTCAAGGGTAGTTATGTTATTGTGATGTAGGTTTGATCACAGTGACATCACAACCAGTTTTAATCAGTTTCATGTGTTGTCCTTTCCCTCTTACACTAAAGATCTTGGGCATGGATGATCCAGTCGAGTTTTTGTAGCTACATTATGATGTATGTTTGATCATTGTGTTGTTATGATTGTGTTTCTTAAATATACTTCAGTTTCTAAAACTTCGAATACAAGAGGATCTTGTTTTCTGAGTTTTTCCCCTATAGGTTGTTGGAAGATCGGACGTCCATAACAAACCTCTTCATTTTTCTCAAGTTCTTCCCCCTACTCACCCTTACTACATCTTACTGACTTTAGTTATATTGAGACCTCACTTTTCTATGCATTCCAACCCATTTTTTTAAGTTAAAGCGATATAATCTTGAGTCTACATCCATTAGACCCCCTTTAAATTTATTGATTATGACATACAAACTGATGGGTAATGGGCTTACCTCTGCCACAATCCAGAGGTGACTTATGGTACTAACACCATCAGTCCTTCCTGAATGTATCCTCTATGTCTAGCGTGGTTAGTCGTGATAGCATCCTGAGGGACTTCGACTATACATTGATTACTGCGTACCTCCCGAAGGGGATACGCGAAGTTAGACTACAGTTAGGACATATTATGACGCTAAATATTAGTGACTTCAACTTAGGAAATCAAGAACTATGGCATGTTCACACCATACAAGTACTTGAAAAAGACAACGGGGAATAATTTGAAGATAATCCCCCAGTCGTGGACCATAGACATTGCAAGATCAACCATCCTCAATGTGATGAAGATCCCACACTTCGGTAGACATCAGGAGGTTAACATGTGCGTTAAAATCCTCCTGTCATGATACCATGTTGGTTACCTATGGTTTAATCTATGCACAATAGTAGATCTGGCACTGATCCACTAGATCACTGGATTAAGCATGCAAGGACCCGACCCTCAGGATTTTTAGCCAAGGAAAGCTGCAGATCATGCCCTGACACAACACATAAAATAAAATTACGGTGATGTAGAGAAAGGGAAATGGGGCTACAAGGTAGACTCCATACAGAATTTCATAGTGCACATAGCTTTCCATTTGATCACTGGTAATATTGTTAGGAAGAACCGACCAATGCAAGTCACGGGGTTCATCATCAACCTCGCAGGAAAATGCATCGAAGGGATGCAAATGAACTGGGCGAGCTACCTCGTCAACTAGTTGGAGCAATATTGTAACGAAGCATAGGACCAGGGATAAGAGTTTCATTTTAGTTGGTTTTTGATTCTCATTGCCTTCATCGCTTGGGAGATGTTGGAAGGAGCAACCTTTCCTAAAATTGAGTCGTCTGAACCACTGGCCGCGAAGTTCACTACACTCTAGTATTCGATCAACATGGAAAAACAATGGCAATCCAATGCGACATTTCATGCTTATTATTTATAGAAGAAGAGGACTATTGAATATTTCCCTCACATGATGCCAGATATTCTACAAAGGTTTAGGCCACTTGCGAAGTTCCATGTAGATAGGAATTTAATTGACATCATTGCGCATGGGGACAAACACAAGGAAGAGCTCTAGTCCTATTACAAACTGATAGAGGAGGACATTGAATAAATAACCAAGGAATGGCCTCTAGAGTTCCTTGTACTGGTCGAACAGACATAACTCTATGACCTTAACTTCATCAAAATTCCTATAGTCACCCGAGAAGAGTATGATGCACCCAACAACAGTAGGAAGAAAAACAAGGAAGAGGTACAGGAATTGAACAACACATCAAAGGAAACTACACCAGATTCACCTGAAGGAGGATGAGGTGATGAAGTAGACAAAGAAGAGGACGAAGGGGAAGAAAAAAAACAAGAACATGGAGATGTGACACCACCTAAGGATCCCATCACGGAGGTTGAGACATCCAAGAAAAGAAAGGGTTCCCCAAAGAAGCCTTCATCACAAAAGAAGTCAAAAGCCAATAAACCTCCATTTCATACTGTTCTCATGGTAGATGATATTGACCTCATCATCACCACTGTATCAGATACATTAGAGGACATTTTGCAGCAAAGAGAAGACAAACAAGAGACAATGTTTGAGAGGATCGAGGAGGAGCTCAAAGGGGTACAACATGATCTTTATTCGATCTACGCAGTGTCTACTGTGTCATTGTTAGCAGGGGACATAGAAGTAGGAGATGAGCCTGCCCAGCTACGTAGATTAGAATATTCGACAGAGGCTCACCTTCGTCGNGAGGAGCTCAAAGGGGTACAACATGATCTTTATTCGATCTACGCAGTGTCTACTGTGTCATTGTTAGCAGGGGACATAGAAGTAGGAGATGAGCCTGCCCAGCTACGTAGATTAGAATATTCGACAGAGGCTCACCTTCGTCGGGTCTAGGAGGAAAAGGAGTAGGCCACAGAGGAATTAAAGAGAGCAAAGAAGGAATCCTTAGAGCTATGTTAGGTTGCTCAACAAGATAAAGATGACCTTCAGGAGAAGTTTGCAGAGGATGAAGTGTAGATCCAGAAGGAAAAAGAACAGTTGCTCGCAGAGTATATTGGAGTTACAAAATAAATCACTAGAGCACTTCACTCTGTGTCAGTCCTCGCACAGATATAAGAAGACACAGTGGAGATTCAAGTGGAGAAGCTCGCTGAATATATTCAACAACTTCAACCAAGAGTGGCAGAACTAGAACTACAATCCATGCCAAGCACTCTGCAGGATGTGCGAGATCAGAGGGAAGAAATTTATTAGAGTGTAGTCGAACGAATCAAGGCATTGGCCTTAAAATGAAATCAATTAACCAGTTGAAGTGTGCATACCTATGATCAACTTGAAGAGGAACCGAAACTAAGGACATTGGAGTCACAACTCTAGGAGGCAAAGAAACAAGCAGGGACAGTACAAGCACAGTTGAAGCCGTTGTTAGCAGTCATGAGGATGAAAATATCCCAAGAATGACGCATCATTCAACAACAGTTTCATGCCATCCAGAGTAAAGTCATGGAAGTAACCCAGAGGCTAAAGTGAGTGCAGGATGAAGCCTGCACACTTTTTGAGGAGATTGAGGGACACAGTGCACATCTAGAACAAGTAGTCACCACGGTGGAACATGATTGGAAGGACTGATGACCAATAAATTTATTTAGGAGTTCGCTGAGAAGGAGGCTCTGGCGAGGCAGTAGGTCGAAGAAGCTCGAGCCAATATCGAGGCCTTCGAAGTAGAGCTGCCAATATCAGAGTGACTCAGGATGAGTCACAGGTGAGTGTTGGGGGCATGTTGGCCCTTGACCAATTTTTGGAGAACCTTGGTTGTATTTGACCATTTTTGGGGCTTCGATAGACTGGTCGAAGGCAAAGTGCCAGGTGAAGTGGGGATTGCAGGATCTCTCCCCCTTTTATGGGATTTTTGGGATAAGGGTTTATGTAATGGGTATGGGATGTTGGCCTATGGGTTTACCCATGTTAGGCCCCCTTTTTAAAGTATAAATAAGTATCTTGGCAATGTAATTAGGTGTTTCTAAGTCAGTTATAAGATAGTTAGCTAAGTGAAAATAGTTGTAAATGCTTTGTGCATACTGTGTGTTGAGAACTTGCAAAGCTAAGTGCAAGTGGTTGTAAGAAGGATCTGTGCTGTGCCAAACTTGGGAAAGGAGGATCTCGCAAGGTGTGCACAGATATCCTATCCTAATTAGAGTTGGTTTTGTGGCTCTCTGCATGTAAGAAGATTGAAAGAAGATAATAAAGAAGAAGAAGAGTTGGTGGATGTAGCCCCACGATGGGGGTGAACCACATATATCCGATGTTATGGTATTTTGTGCTATGTTGTTCATGTGGTTTTGTATTTATTTTCTTAGTGCTTATTTTGGATGAATGTTTAATGCTTAGTGATATGAATGAATGCTAGATCTGATCTACTTCTATATGCTAAGTGCTTGGATGTGCTAGATCTTGTCGAATATTGCATTGTTCTGTAATTAAGGTTTTACCTGCGATATGAATAAGGTTTAAAGACTAATAAATGTTAAATTCTAATTTCTCTTTTAAAGCATTATGATCATAGATCTGTGTCCCATCTAGGTTGTAGACACTTGAGTCCTGCAACCCCCCTGCCTCTACCCTGGGTGAGACTTCATGTGCTTCGTAGGTGTTGTCGAAAGGGTCGATAGGTAGGGTTTTTTTGGTGCATCTGTTAAGCATTGAACCCTAGGTATGCCCTTGTGCCAACACAACCATGTCCCAATGTCTCCATAAGATCAACTTAAAACTACATTCTGGACCCCTTGTGGCACTTATTCTTATCGCAAAATTCCTTTCGGACTAATTAATTTTGGGGCCACTTTCCAAAGGGACATGGATATCACTTTTTGTGGAATTATAAACCAATTAGTGGTTGTTTACTTAGATGATGTTACCATCTTTTCCAATAACAAAAAATACCACTTATCTCACCTAAGGAGTGTGCTAGAATGTTGTCGTAAGTATGGTACTTCATTAAACCCCAAGAAATGAATTCTTGTTTTTGATCAGGGAAAGTTACTTGGCTTCATAGTATCAAAATATGGAATGATGATAGATCCAGAACGAACTGAAGCCATATCCAATCTTTCCCCTCCATCGTCCAAAAAATCCATGCAATCGTTTCTTGGTAAAATATTTTTTTTCAAATGTTTTGTTCCTAGTTTTTCTTAGATGGTTAGACCCCTTCAAACCATGATAAAAAAGGACACTCTCTTTAGGTGGGGATCACAATAAATCCCAACTTTTAATTCCATCAGAAAAGCGATAACATAAGCTCCATCCTTGATGAGTCCTGATTTTTCCTAAGACTTTACTCTCTATACATTCACGTCAGATAGATCATACACTCCTGTAATCACCCATAAAAACAATGATAATAATGAAATCCCCATTTAATTTATGAGTTCTGACTTTAAAGGATCAAAATTAAATTATCCCACAGTTGATCAACATGACTTTGTTGTTTTTAAAGCAGTACAACACTTTAGATCTCATCTCTTGAAATCTAGAACTAAGCTCATTGTTCCTTACTCCGTAGTGAGAAATTTATTGGTTCAAAAAGAGCTTGGGGAAAAGAGGGCTCATTGGATGACCTCTCTTCAAGAATACGATCTCGAAATTAAACCAATACAAATTGTTAGGGGACAAGGTATTTTCGAATTAGTGGCTAATTCAGTTAATATGTCTGACAATGAAATAGTAGTACTAGACGAGTCATTGCATCATGAAACACAAATCTGTTGCACACAAACCATGCCAAATTCCTAGTATAATGATATTAAGTTTTATTTGACACATGGAACTGCCCCTCAAAATCTCAATCCAAAAAATAGAAGATCACTAAGACTCATATCTTCCCATTTTCAATCAATAAATGATGTTCTTTTTAGAAAACAATTTGATGGTATATTGCTACGTTTCCTAGAAAAGGAAGAATCTAAATAATTTTTAACTGAATTACATTAAGGTGATGTTGGAGGTCACTTTGGCGGTGAAACAAACACTCACAAATTCCTTAGATTTGGGTACTATTGAACCACACTATTTAAACATGCTCATTATATGGCCCGCAAATGCACAATATGTCAAAAGTCCACAAGACGAGTCAAGAAAGCCGCATTCCCTTTGCATCCCATTACAATTGATGCCCCATTCCAGCAATGGGGTATGGATATCATAGGTCCAATTAAACCATCCTCTTCATAGTAGAAAAGGTACATTCTCACAGCAACAAACTAATTTACTAGGTGGTCTGAAGCCATGCCTTTAAGAGTAGTCAACACTAATTAGGTGATTTCATTCTTAAAATCTCATATCATCACACATTTTGGGATACTGGAATGTCTAGTTTTCGACATTGATTCTTATTTTTCCTCATTTGACATGAATGTTTATTCTTTAGAAAAATGGATCAAGTAAAAATATTCTACCAGTTATTACTCCCAAGGAAATGGCCTAGTTGAATCAACGAACAAAAATATGATTAAAATCCTGAAAAGAACAGTGTCGAATAATCATAAAAATTGGCACAATGCTCTGTATAATGAACTATGGGTTGACAGGGTCACCCCAAAGGCATCCATTGGTAATTCCCCTTTCTCCCTTTTATATGGAAGAGAAGTTATTCTTCCTCCCAATTTCTTGTTACTGTCACTTAAGTTATCTTAGAAATTTTAGGAGGAAGAATGTCCTTCCTTGGAAAGTCGAATAAACACTTTACTTAAACTTGAAGAAACCGGAATGCAAGGTAAACAAAAATTAGATCAACATCAACACATTTTTAAACACTGGTTCGACGCAAGTTCATCCTCTAACATAAACTTCAACGTAGTATATCTAGTCCTCAGGTGGGATAAAGCACATGAGGATAAGGGGGAACACACCAAATTCCAAAATCTAAGGTTGGGACCATTGGTTATTGTAGAAAAATTGGGTCCTAGCTCCTTTCGTCTGCAAAACTTAGAAAGGAAACTAGACACCTTGCCAGTGAATGGGCATGACCTCAAAAAGTATTTTTCTTGATTATATAAGATCGAACACTATGTAAATATTCCATATACCATAAAATTTTGTTTTCTTTGATTGGTGTGTTTAAATTTTTCTATTTTTTTTCTATCTGACTGAATTATTTCTGATCCAAGAATAATTGTCAAAGGGAACTTTCATTGCGAGACTTATAATTGGAATGCAATTTGAAAAAGTTCAAATATTTTATGATACTAAGGTTTAGCTCAAATAATTGATCAATTGAGTACTATGAAATCCCAAATGGTCCTTGTCAGAGAATTACCCCTAAAAAATGTCGATATATTTGGGAATCACGATTATCTTTAGAATTTTTACACTGTCCCTATTCCTAAAAGATCACTTTTAAGTGCTTCTCCATCCTCTAGAGGATTTCTTAATTGAAATATAAAATATCTAAAACATGATAAAACTTCCAGTTCTGAAAGAAAATAAAATGGCGATCGGTAATGTACTTGTCCTATAATCAATCTCTAGTATCACACTGCTTTCTTTGTCATCTTTAATGTCTCTAAATTATATCATTATAAATGGCAGAAGAAAGTTGAAAGAAATTAAGTGTGGGAAATTTGTCTAAACCCACCAGGGTACTGAACAAGCCTGCTGGCAGCGGGTAAATGCGCTCATGATACCAAGACAACTTTGTCGGGGTACTGAACAGGCCTGCTAGCAGTGAAGCAATGTCAGGTTTAGGAGATAGCATGCATGTGCTTATAACTCAACTTTCTATGGGAGTATATATGTCATGAATAGACAACTATTGAATGGGATTAAAGTACTTGAGTGGGTTAAATGACATCCATGTCGAGGCTATTAATGCCTATTGGTAGCAGTGGATATGTCAATGGTATTGAATCCATTTTTTTAAACATCGTTAACCTTCAATCAAAACACATATTTAGGTTATAATCCTCTGTAAAATCATTCCTTTGATTTTTTTCTAGTTATAATCTTGACAATCTTTTTTTCTGAGCTAATATTAATATTATGTTATCTTAAAGTGGGTTTGTTTCAAAGAAGCTTAAAATCATATCCAAGTTTTATTCTTCTTCCCTGAGATGAAAGTTTGACAGTTCAGAGATAACGACTTTGCCCAGTGAGTCGCCATGGTTGGAAGCCCAACCACCATCTCATTTTATGTCTCATTGAATTTTTAAATACAAAATTGATTCTTATGCTCACTACCTAGTATGTCTATACACATCAGATTGATTATGTTTCTTAGGTTTGAATATTAGTGTTAATCGATCATATTTGGATTTATGTTGTTTGTGTGATTTTACAGTTATCATTTATTTATCATGTTTTCTCTATTCAATTTCATGACTCTAAAGAATGAAATTGAAGTCCCCGTTTTCTTACAGATCATTCAATAAACTCTTGTGGTAATATTCCTTTGCATAGGTTATGTAATGCCCCATATTTTGACCTTGGGTAGTTAGAACATTATTGTTTGCTAATCTTAATAATTCAAAATTTGGCATTGTTTGGAGTCAGTTAGACTTGGTTAGACATTGAGATGTGTACCTCTAGACCTATTTGTATGTTATATGATATATGCTCATGACAAAGATAGTTATTTGATTATTTGAACATGAAAATTAAAATGGGTAAGTTCGGTACNNNTATACCAATTCAAGTTATGTTGTGAATGTATAATAGATGCAATGCATGATGTAAATAGGAATACATTTCTTAATTGAGCGTGGATGCAAATATGGATTCTTATATAAATTTGTGATGTATCTACATCAATATGTGTTATTGGTGAAATAACCTACAGGATGATGGGCTATGTGATAGCTAAATGACTATAATATTGAGGTAACTGGGATGTCATAGACATCATGAAGACATTGTATGCTATAATTTGTACTTACTCTTTAATTTATGATTTGAAATATTACTATGATCTATGGTAAATGTGGTTTTGACAGGATGCACAACTTACCCAGAGTGGATGTTTGATGACGTGAATCCAAGAACAGTAGTTGCACAGTATGACTCGATATAGGGTGTTGACCCTAGATCTGATTAGGAGGGGTGGAGGCATTTCCCACCGTGTATCCTCCAAAACCTGAAGTCCTGGAAGGACGGTGCTGGTTCACGCTCCCCAGACGTGTGATGAGGACTGTCAGTTGCCTGCTAGGGAAGCTTGGTCGAGATAGCGACACTTCCACTTACGGGTTCTATTTGGAGTTAGGTCAGTATAGTTGACGCTCCAAGATAGTCT
>ML824930.1:45996-57675 GCA_009831015.1 Picea engelmannii
TTTTAATATTTTCCCCAAAATATCTAGATAAGGGAGGTGGATGGATAATGATGAGGTGGTTGAGGAGACTTGGGGAAGTGTGTATTGAAACTTGATAAATAGGGAGAAGAAGGAGAGGTTGGGGCATGATGAGAGGTTGTGACATTTTTGGAAGAGATGATTCTTGTGATAGTTTCCTTTGAGCATTTGTGCTTTGCTGTTTTTGGGGTCACGGGCACGGAGGGCCAAGAAACCGAAAGGTTTCTTGGAGCTAGGAAGTCGGCTAGGCTCCTAGTTGGCAGGGAGGATTCCGTTGTTTCACTCTGGGCAAGCGGGAAAAGAATACTTGGAAGCGTCTAGGACTACAGTACAACCGGTGAGCTTCGACAAGATAAGGAGGAGGTATTTTTCAGTGATATTTTGTTATTGATATTTTGAGTATACTTATGTTTTAAGTTCTTAAATCTTAAAGTTAGCCTACTACTTATTTCATCATGTTATTAGATTTAGCATTGAGAAGATGTAGAAGAAATGTGTAAATAAAAATCAATGGAATAATGCTAAAACAAAGTTGTTAATGTGTAAGTGTTTAAATAAATTGTTAATTGCTTAGCATCCTGTGGACGGGTGCTACAGGTTAAAGGTGATTGTTTGTTTTCTTCAATTGAAAGTCTAAATAAAAAGGTTTGAACTAGGTTTTAGTGATGGACATATGAATTATTTAAAAAAAATATAAACATAACTTATAACCTAAAGGAGAATTGGCCCGGATACGAAATATGTGTGACAATTTTGATTTAATCAAACCTAAAACTAAAACCTAGTTAAAACTCATGAAGAAACTTAGTTCTATTAAAATCTCTCCTCTATGAATATCCTAAATGCATCTCTTAACACTTTCCATTGTCATATCGAAATACGACGCTAACTAATTCTCATTTAATAAACTGATAAATTAGTTGTCCTTTGAATTATTACCCTCCAGTGTATTTATGTTCTCGATTTTGGGTTAGTGATTTGTGGCAAGGAATGAGGGTTTCGTGAGTCTAGTGGATTTGCAATTTTTGTCCTCTATTTTTTCAGAGATAATCAAAATTCAGAGTGGGAAATAATGGTAGAATCACCTCAATTTCTTATATGTTGGTTTATCACCAGGTATGCCATATCAGTCTCTTCAATTGTTTATGGTTTCGGGTTCTTGCAAGCACAAGGTTCTTATTTTGATGAATATTGTTGTTGTTTCTTTTGGTCCACCACCTATGAGCTCATGTCCCCCATAGTTATGATGGATCCAAATGGATCAAAATCTTTGTTGTCTCAGGATGACGTGGTGGGTAGCTTGGTTCAATTCAGTTGGGTATATTTGATCCAATACTTCGATGGTTTTGATATAGAGGTTGCCAAAACTTTTGCAAAGACATTTGATAGAACCAGGGATAAAATAGGTGATATTCAGTTGTATTTTATCGAAGAATTCATAGCTAAGGAGACTGGTTTACCTTAGGAATGTGAACGGTGGTTCAAAAACATGAAAGTAACCATCATTCCCTAGAATTCACTATTTGTATCAAGGAAATCGCGCTACCACATAAAAGGTATGCTGATATGATTGTTTAAAACCTATTGCCATGGTTTATTGTTGACCATAAATAAATTTTTCACCTATGAGGGCGTTATGGGTTAGTGTTCGTGTTCCACATATGTTTGTTAATGATGTTTCAAGGATTTTGTTTGAACGTGCCATTTTACTTTATTAAGATCATGTGAAATATGTCAAAATTTTATCAAAGGCCTAAACCCAACCCTGAGTCTAGCTTATTTCACCATGGTTTAATTCAAACTTTGGTAAATTTCTATCTGATTAGAACAAGAGACACTTGGAAATATTTTCTATTAAGGAATGGATTCTTACCCCAACAAATTGATCCCGCCACCCACTTAACTCAGGCTACTGAGGAACCTGTTTCTACAAAAACTTCGTCTCGATCGCTTAATGATTTTCGAATCGAATTTCAAGTTCAAAACAACTCTGTCATTCCTCCCGGTGATTAAGCCGAGATTCGTTCTATAACCAGGATGACATCCAAAAAATGTGATTTTATGACAAAGAAACCCTTAGAAGAGGTCCTTAGTCATTTAAGGGATGAGTCGTTAAATGTTGTTGGATACTCACAACGTTCGATACCAATAGTCAATGAAAAATTTAAAGGGAAGGGGAAAAAAATTAGGCAATATGTCTGTGATATTGATTTTAAAAATAAAATACATGGTCGAATCCTGTCAAGAATGATAAGGAAAAAACATAAACAAGGGGGTAATCTTGTTCCAACAATTATAATAGAATACCTAAACTCTGTCTAGAGTGTAATCCCCAATGCATATAGGGATGATCCTACAAAGTATGATGTTGTTTCAAACTTACCTTCATTCCTTCATAAATTTGAGGGATTCACAGGAATCCAGAATGATTTAAAGACTATAATGACATAGGAAAATACCCCAAAATCAGACCACAAGCAACCTCTCCCAGATCTGGAACTTGTATATTGTGATGAATGTTTAACATGGATTTGGAGATACTACAAAAACATCACATACTTGCAAATGAGTCTTAATCAGATTTTAATGCAAAATAGAGATCTTGAAAGAGAAAATTGGGATTTGAGATCTGAATTGCAGTGAACACTTCCTCGGGAAAATAAAAGATTTAGAAAATCTAGGGATATCATCATTAAACATGCAACTAATATCAATGCTATTATGAGTTAAAAAATGCACGATTCTTCCTTTTCAAATGTTTGATTTGGTAAATATATTTTTGGTTTGTTTTAATTATTTTGATTGGTTTGTTAAAACATAGTTTGTTACATGATTGTTAGGCTAGCTACATAATCATATATTTTGTAGCTTGTCTTAAATTAGTTTATGATATTTTTAATTAGATTCTTTTTATTATTTTTTCTTTCAGGTCTTAAGAAGGAACATGAAAGATATTCTATACATTGTTGGTTTAGTGGAGAATCATAAAATGTTTTTGATATGCAGATAGTTTCTGTTTCAAACAATGAAGAAAGTATTTTTGAAATTTGTTATAACAAACTCTTGTTAAGTTGTTATAAACATTATTTTTATAAACCCAAGTTAGAATTTCATTGAAGAATTCTATTTTTGGAAAATATATCACTATCATGTGGGTATGAGAAATGGATCAATTTAGCTTTTAAATACTCTGTTAAGACTTGACAAGAGGGATGGTTATATTTTTTGAGATATGGACTACAAAGTTTTTCATTGAGGAATATGGAATCACACTTTAACCAAGGATTTCAACCTCTAAGTTAAATATTTTAGTGTGTATTTTATAATATGGGTATTGTGATTTATATTTCTCGAAGTATTTTGATTATGTATTGATTTGAGCTAGCTTTATTCTGCCAGATCATTGCATGATTAATTGCTATTATTTATGTGTTAATTTTTCCAATTTTTTATTAGTCCTTAGTCCCAAAATTGTATAATTTCAGGTGATTGTGTTTGTGTGATGTGAATCTTAAAGATGTATTGAATTTATTTATATGTTTTTTATTTTCACATATCCATTTATCTAATTGAGAAATCTATTTCTTAATACAAAGGATTATTAATATCCCCACCTGGGGTTAACAAAACATGAAGTTGTTTGTTTGTATTATAAATGTGATTTGAAATGTCAGAGTAAAGTGATTTTTCTTTGATATCTTTAAGGTCCTAAAAATATAAGAACTGTGTATTATAGATTTATTTTGAATAATAAAGTTGCAGGAGGATATTTCTATCGGAAGACATAGTTATAATTCAATTTTAGTTGTTGATCAATAACATGTTAGTTTTTTTTTTTTTTTAGTTTGTTTATTCCGTCGAATGAATGAGAATTAATATTTCAACTTAAATTGCTTTGTTCATTGAAGTTACATCAATACAGTTTGCATTCATTCTTGTTTTGTGTGAATTTTATTTATTCGTAGTTAGTCTTGTATGTTTATCTGATACTTAAATTATGTTTAAACACTTTGTTTCACAAGGCTTTATATAAGCCTTGTATATTTATATATGCATATTGTATATCTTGTAAATAAAGGATTGCAATATTTATATATTAGTGAATGTGCATATTAATTTCATGTAGGTAGATATTTATTTTTGTTTTTCCTTTTGTAGTTTATCTTAATGTTTTCATCAGCTAATAGAGCAGTAAAACCCATCAGGTTAGGTTATAATTAATTGACTTAGGTTAATTAGACAATCTCAGACTGAACCATCCCTTCTCATTGATGGTGTGTCCCCAGTATGGCCATCAACACCATGCTTGGTCGATGTTCCAAAGGAAGGTGGTAGTTATTTTTAGGGTATGGGAGGAGGAAATGAAATATATTTGTAATTATAAAATCAATCAAATAATAAAAATAACAAAAAATAATAGTATTACTTTTTAATGTTAAAAAATATTAATGAAGACATCTAGAAATTATTCACAAATCTTGATGAATGTTAAGGGATGGATGGATCTACAGAGATTATGAACCTACAAACACCATAATACTATTATGAACTTTTTGATACATGTTTACCACTATGTATTGTGCATTAAGGATAATTGTAAATATTCAACAATATAAAAAAGGAATAAATGTGTCCCATGTTTCTACTATCCGATGTATCAACAACTTCAATGGATGAGCCATTTCACATCAGTAGTTATATGTTTCAACTAATTTGATATCTCATCAGTGGCTTGTTCCTCTCTTTACTTTATTGCTCGTCTCTTTGTAAAAAGTTGTGAGATAAAGTATGCATTTAAAGTTCTGAGATTTATTCATTTTAGTATTGAATAATATTTCCTATAGTATGAATGTGGATAAAGTAATGTTTAATGGAGAATTTAAAGTTAAGACACAATTTGTTTAGTAAATTAAAATAAGAAATCTATTTTCATTTGTTTCTAGGATAACACTCATCTAATTAGAAAAAAAAACATATCTAATAAAAAACCAAACCAAATGATGAAATTTAATAGAGAAAGGAAGATCAACAACATTTTCTAACTTGTTTGTCGAAAGTTCTACATGATTGATGTTACACATTTAACATTGTTCCATCCAATCATCTTTGGTCTTTATTTAATGTACTCCTTTATGTTTCCTCTATCCAACTGCAATCCATGTTTGTAACACACACAAAAATGAAAAGGGAAGAAATGGATAATGTTTGTTTACATAAAAGTGAGGCCCCAGACAGAAAAAACTCCCACAAATTGAAACTGAAATGACTAAAAGCGGTGTAGGAGTGTGTTGGCAGCCAATTCAATTTTTTCTATTGTCCTATAAGTTCCCTACACCTATGTCTTCCGAACTTCAAGTTATCGTCGCATTTTTCAAATAGACGATATTTTGATTTCTTGCAACACTTGCAAATTTGTCTCCATTAAGTTTTCACGACTGTAAGCATGAAAACTTCTCCTTTCAAGGTCACATTTCGATCACTATCTGAACTGTCGTCATCTTTTATCGATATTTTCTATGGCACTTACCTTTGGTTTATCGTTATGTGGCTGAAAGGATTTTCGAACTATGCTTATTTGGAAATTCTTATATTGATTGCATAACTTGATTTTATTAAGTTTGTGAGGCATTGAGCATATATAGATTTATACTTTTATGACTTGCCTAATCATTGATTCTATGAATTGCATAGGGGTCATGATTTATTTTTGTTTTTATATATATGATGTGATCCTTATTGCTAATCTTTTTATAGCTCTTGGCTTGTCAATTTTATGAGTATTGATTGGCAAAATGGTTTAAAACTTTTGATTTATACAATGGCGCATGGCTAACATTTGGTGTTGGTTTCACGTTGAATGTCAATGGTTTTAAAAACTATAGTTGATTTGGCACGTTGGCATAACACCCACCATTTGATTCTTTGGTTGGCCAAACGATATGGTTTTTGAGCTATGCTATGATTGTTTGAACAGATGTGGAACTTGGTGGTTGTACTTTACCATAACTATTGTGCATGGCAGTGAATAACCCCACCACCCTCGCATGCACGCATTAATGCTTTCCCCCTTTGATTGTTCATTGCTGCTAGACCGAATAGCTCTGCTCCTATGCATTGGTGAATTCAAACCAAACCCTTACCATGTGCTCACACCATGGCCCCAGTCGTCCGAGTTGAACCCAATGGCAACCAGGCCCTGTTGATGTTTGACAGTGCCCGCAGTGACCTCGAGGAAAATGGGTGGCTTCCATTTATACAAAGATTTGAGGGTTTTAACCTTTGCGTAGCTCAACAATTTGCCATGACATTTCATGGTTGTCGAGCCAGGGCCGACGATATTCAATTGGAAATTGATGAACAGTTTATCAGTCTTGCTACGGGTTTACCTGCCACTGGACAACGATGGTCCAAGAATTGCAAAGTCGAGGAGGTCCCATGGACACTGCTCTTCCAGTCGCGCAAAATTACCTCCTGTGATAGAGGTTTGCCAATAACTATGCTTAAACAATGTTGGCATGACTTATTGATGATAATCAAGCAATTTGTGACCTGCGAAGGTCGGTACAGGTTTGTATTCTTACACCACCTGTGTTTGCTTATGGATTTTATGGGATATCATCTCAATATGCCCTATTATTTGCATTGAAGCTTGTTTAAAATGTCGAAGAAGTAAAAAAGGCACCAGGCTGATAGTAGCCTTTTTCATTATGGGTTGGTTAAGCTTATTGTTGTCTATCATTTGAGTCTACACGGAGATTGTTGGAGAAATTTCGTTGCTCAGAATGATTTCGATGATTCGAACCTTACACAGGTTGACAAACCTGTGGTGAGCGAGGTCAAGGTTGTACCCCCAGTACCCTACTGTATCCTGCTACCTAAACCCTCGGCCGACCCACCTATCGACTTACCCCACACTGTGACTAAGAATGTTGAGACTATTAAGCCTATGGCCAAAAATCCCAAGGAAAACCTCACTGCAAACGCTAAAGGGAAAAAGAATGCCCGTTTGATTTCACGAATGGCAAGGAACAAGCCAAAACCTCTTGTTGAGCCTAACCCTTTTAAGTGAGGACTCTGATTCGAAAGTGGAGCATTTCTTGGCTAGCGAATACCCCTATTCGCAAGGTTCGTGTGTCGAACCCTCGTATGACTTTGTGTCAAACCTACCCCCTTGCCTATAGGACGACCCTAACTACCCAGGCATTAAGTTTCCTTGTGAAGCCCCTCGTCATTTATCCAAACCCTCTCCTGCTCTATCTAAACGTATAGTGCCACCCTGTGATCAATGCAATTCATAGTTAGAGCGATATTATCTTGATGTTTCGATTCTCCAATCAAGAATTCAATATTTGGAGGACCAGGTTGCACTGCTTACCAGTAAAAAGGCTAAACTACAAGCGACTAATAAGAAACAAAAGATGACAGGCTCCATCTTGTTTAAAAATGTGGAATCAGCCATGGCTGTTGTGAATTCTAAGTTGGCATAATTGAGTAGCCTCGTCATCACACAGGTATATTTTGATATCACTTGTTTATATAATGATTCAAATTCAGTTTTAAACATCTCTGTTTACAACATTGATTGGCTCTATTACATTGTATGCATTCTATACATAGCTTTGCTTTGACTAAATGTAAATTTGTTTTTCCCAGTTTAGCTTCTCTTAGATTTTCATCGATTTGATTGATCTTAGTATGGATTTTATTTGTTTGATTGAGTTAAAATGGATGCTCTGCTGTCAATTGAAGTCGTTTGTATCCATTCTAGACAGGAGCTATTTCTCATATTCAATTCTGAACACAATCACATTTCGATTCGATTTCATTATAATGCATACGTTATGATTGGTAATGATTTCGATGAGGTTAATTGTTACAGTTTGTTGTGCCATATGACTTTCAAAGAACTGGATTTCAACTCGAATCGTTTCCAATGTGACTCTGTTTCTTCGGAAACATTGCTTTTTATTTTTAGCTTGTACAAACACGCCCAAATCATCAATAGATTTAATTCATAATGAGTATGCTAAAAACCTAGCCGATTAATTCGCATTGGTTTACTGTTAGCTCGACTATGTTATCAGTTGGATTCATATTTGCAATGGATACTCTGTTTGAATTTGATTTATAAAAAGACATTGGTTATATCCAGATTCACGATTTGTTTCTATGTTAAACTCGGTCATGATTCATTTGAAATCAATGATTTCATTCAAAACCAATCGAGTTTATTTACCCATTTTACAATAACCAATTATCACTTATGTCGATTCTAATCAAAGTCAAATCAATCTGGTTACGATTTTGTATGAGTTGATTCTCGTACCTGTTTGAATTAATCTACCTATGGCAATGACAGCTATAATAATTTCAAACGATTTAGATCTGATTGTATCTTTTGTCATTAAGAAAACATAACGTTTGATTGCATTACCTTCAAATTGGATATGAAACGATTTGCAAAACTATTTGGTTTTGATTCTGTCTACCCGACTATCATGACAATTGAAACAGAGCATGCTTGTCTCTCTATTTGGTTATTGGATTTTGATCCTATTTGATTTCAAATGATATAACATTTTCAAATGAAATGATTCGTTATTGGTTGTTAATTCAATTTGATTTTTTTTTTAAAGATTTGATTCAATTTCAATTATGATCCTGTATGTCATTTTAGACTAGCTACAGAATCAGATGATTTTGTAGCTAAGTCTGTAGAATTAGATTTTTATTGTTTTGATAATAAAATATCTCTCTAACTTGTTATTTTTGGTCCATTGCAGATGAATTCGAAATTCAATTGGATTTGATGAGCAGTTAGAGGATATTTGAAATGTTTTGATTCCAATTTAGTTTCTTAGTTTAGTTGATTTTGGGAATGTCTTCCCAGATTATGTAAACAGTTTGATAACCGCCACAGGGAGGTTTTACCCTGTGGAAAGACTTATAAATACTTATTATTTTTGTAATAACAGGATCCTCATCGGTGGGAGAACAAGGATATGGGATTTTAATACAGACTGRGACAKAATTTGATATTCTACTRCAGCTTTAGCTTTTCATAATATCAATATTTTGTTTTATGTTTATGTGTATCTATTTGCATTTGGTTAATGACTACTTTAGCTATCTTAATCTTTGCAAATGATATGTTTTGATCAATATAATCCATATCTGAATTCTTMCAGTATTTAAAAAAMATAACAATTACTTGATTCAGTTTGTGAAGCACAGATTTCTCTTCTCCATTGATTGGATTATTAAGTATAAGTTTTTGCATAACAGGTTTCCCTTATTGYAGAGATTTATAAATCATATAATTGTCATGATTTTTTATGTCTTGTTTGTCCTATAAATAAACTCAAAGAGCATTGYAGCCTATCATTTACRAAGAGCTTCTGGATCATCCGGTGCAAGTTTCCTTCCTCCGACCAGCTTCGAAGTCATCTTACACAGGACAAACTTGGAGCGTCTCCAGGTCAGTTTGTCATTTGTTTGTTTAATGTATTTATTAGTAGTTTAGTTTAGATATAAGTTAGGTTAGATATATATGTTTAGTATATTAGATTGTTTAATTTCAGTAAGTTTTATTTCTTATTTATAAAATCAAAAAATCAACAAAACATATCTCGTTGTCTTAGGGAAGAATATAATGAGTTTTGCAGGTTTTAATTAAATCTGTAGATTGTTTATATTGTACATTTTGTGAATAAGTGATATTGCAGTCAGTAATTAGATAGTTGATTAGAGTTA
Organism: Picea engelmannii; assembly: GCA_009831015.1. Taxonomy (NCBI): domain Eukaryota; kingdom Viridiplantae; phylum Streptophyta; class Pinopsida; order Pinales; family Pinaceae; genus Picea; species Picea engelmannii. Next base: position 55,768 of record ML824930.1, read on the forward strand.
GTATAATATTAATTAGTATATTGTATATAGAATAGTTAGAGTAGTTTAGTTTAGTTTTAGTTTAATTTGTTTAGTTAGTTTTAGTTAGTTTTATTTAGTTTTAGTTAGTTTAATTTGTTTTAATTGTTTTAGTTAGATTAGTTATTTTAGATTAGTTTTCTCTTTGGTTTTATTAAGACCTTAGAGTGGCCAACGGAGCCGCTAAACCCGTCAGGGTGGTTCATTCCAAACGGCTTGGGTTATTAGACAACCCCGGACCGGTTCCACTCTCTTAGTTGACGGACAGTCAATTTCGCTCGTCAACAGAGTGGTAAAGGTAAAATGATGGGCCATTGTATTGAGGATATGCATAAGTAAAAAAACATGCACAGTAAAGGGAATCTAACATTATTTTTAAGTCTTCACAGTTTATTAAAAATGATATGAAAATGCATGCACAACTAAAATTCACACACAACTGGTAAAAAGGTGGAGCAGAGAGTCACTCATGGTGCAACACAAATTCATGCACAACTAAAATGCACACACAACTGGTAAAAAGGTGTAGCAGAAAGTCACTCACGACACAACACACACAACTAGTAAAGAAGATGGAGTGGAAGGCACCCCAATCACCCACAATGCCCCACTCATAGACAAACATACACCTGGTAAGGGAAGCAGATGAAACCTAGTAAAAAAATCTAAATTAAAAAAACCTAAATGTAGTAAAAAACCAAAGCACTGTAAAAAAATCTAAACACAGTAAAACACCTAAATCTAAAGTGAATGGTCATTGTTATTCTAATCATCTCAATCACCCATTTTAATGACGAATGGACATATTTTTTCATGCAAGAAAGTTAATGCTTGAAAGTGGATTGAAATCACATCCTTTCATTTATTGTGACGATGAAGAATATTCAGAGCATATGAAATTGTGTCCATTTAAATCCCATCTTTGATTAAAAGGCCATTAATTTTCGCCATTTCCAAAAGGTCTATTCCTATTAGCATAATAAGCTAGTTATTGTGTCAACAACACTAAGAGAAACTTTATTAGTCCTTGCTGAACACTAGGGATATATCATTCGATTCATCGTTGATCATTAATTAGTTAGTATTTGAGTACAAATATTTCCCTGCTATCCAATATTCTACATAGGCTAAACAAATAATTATTATTTTTATAATATTTGAATCACTTTTATATGAATATGGGTCATAGATTAATGACTTACACTACGCAGTTATTCCCAAAAATAATATCTAAAGACATGTTATTGGCTAACAACTATGAAGTCCTATTATCGAGCTCTAAAACATTGCAATTAGATAACCTAAGTTTTAAGTTTGGATAACAAGTTCGAATCCAATTTTTTCATTCATTCTTAGATAGCCTAAGTTTTAAGTTTGTTGCAATCTATTAGATAATCGCTTGCTTCCTCGATTGCTATCACTATAACAATTTCCCTGTACCTAAAACTTTGAAAAATTAGACTAAAACAAGTGCATAACTGATCCAGGTGGATATCGGGGGCCACCCACCTTTTCCAAATGGCTCAAAATAGTTTTCTGGCCATTTTGGCAATTTACTATTTTTAGCAGGTTTTCACTTCCGGGGCCATTTTGAGGGCCTAAATGATTTTTTTTTCGATATCGAGGTTCTCAATGATAGTGGAAAGAATAATTGAGCCCCCAAAATGAATCTCCTTGAAAATACCTTTCCAACAAGCTATCACATGCCTAAAACGGAGATCGTATGCAAAGGTTACGACCCTGGGAAGTTGATGCACCAACTTACCCAAACGGGGCCCACATGACTTTTGGCGCTTCATCTCCTAGGGTTAGGTTTTTTGATGTCTAGGAATTTTGGAATTCCCGATTATTTTAAAAAGGCCTCCAGAGCCTCATTGTAACCATCTTCTT
>ML824931.1:10603-23948 GCA_009831015.1 Picea engelmannii
TACCGAAGGTAACCTGCTCTGATACAATGTTGATACTGAGAGGGGGGTGAATCAGTATCAAGTACAATTTAAAAACCTTTTTAACCTATAATTAAACCATTCAATTATATCCAATGAGAAATGAACAATAGTATAAGAGTTACACCAATACACCACAATACACCACGCACAATATATGAGAAATAATCAATAGTTATTGTTCAAGGGAAGTAATGAATTCCAAAGGTAGCTATAGCTTCCAAATATAAAGGGAGGGTTAAACCTCCAAGAGGAAGATACAATCCTCCAATATAAAGAGAGAGTTGACCTCTCCATCCTTTCCCCTTCCTTCCACCCAAGAATATATGAGAGATAATAAAAATTTACATTAAATCATCACTATCAACCAACCATCACATAGAGCCTGATAAAGTTCATACTATTTCCAATGAAATTGTTCCCATGTCATTTGGATTCTCTATGAATAAGTTATGTCTGTTTTACCCGGAACACCTATTTATTGACTAGCTTCAGGACTGGTAAAAAACACGATCTTCCACAGAGTGTATCTCCATAATTATAGTGAATCAAGAGATGAAAATTTTACCATAGGTACCTTGATATGTATTCTAAATACCATATCAATTTCACCATATTAATCGTTATATAAAAATAATTATAGTGAAAATGGTAAGATGACCTATAAATAACATACCTTAGAACACATCACCAAAAGACTTTATCCTCCCTTGAAATCTAGCCTTCTTTACTTCTGTTTTCCTCTCAAATTTGACTTGTGTATCAAATGAATGTATAATGATATTTATTTATACCATTTATTTCACTTCCTTTTAACATTAGGTCCGACCTGAAACTTTCTTATTTTGTAATTCTTTTCTTTAATTATCTTCAGGGCCTACATGTACTTCCTTCTTCAATTCACTTTGTCATCTTGAAAAAATCATTTCTCCTCAACCATGAGGATCCACATGAAATTCCACCTACCACCGTAAACAACATGATGTATACTATCCATCCATGGGTTTTTTTTTTGCATGTACATTGCCCTTCATGTCCAAATACCTTCATCAATCTTGTGGTCTGAAACCAATGACTAGGGTTGACATCAATGACAACAACCAATCTTCCAACATTCCCAAAATATTCTCCATCAAGAATTAGAGCTTCCTTATCAGGTACCAATTTGTTTGAAATATATATGAGTCAAAATTTAAAGGATGCGGTATCCCTAAAAAATAGGAGTGCTAGATAGTGACAACAAACCCTAATTTCTAGGCAACAATTTTACACTAGAATAGTTCTTTGACTAATCAAGCTCCACTTGGAAAATGAGTTGTCCTTCCCTCTGATATTAAGTGATTTATATCCAAATAATATTATCAAGTAAATAGGTTTAATAGGTGTCTTGTCTCATAATCATCCTCGAAAACCATGTCATTTTCCTAAAAACAGGTTGTGCTATAGGAACTTCCTATAACGCCAACACACTTTTTCTGCATAGGAAAATTGCAGGAACTTCCTGTAGCGCCCTTTTCAAAATATTAGTTTTAGAATTTAAAACCCTTAATATGACCTTAATATGGACAAAAATATTCTAAGAAGACCTTATTATCTTTATAGAAGAAAAATATGAATTTTTAAGACCAAAATTTGATCATGAAAATATTAGTGCTAACAAACTCTATCGACAAATTTGAAGGGGAGGTCCTGTTGGGGAAAGGTATAATGAGGAAAGTGAAAGGTAATTATATCATATAGATCTAAAATACTTTGTTTTATTCATTTTTATCTATATCGTACCTATTTAATTTTAATTCTTCCATCAATTATTAGGCTTTTCCATGGTACCTAATTATTGATGAATTGTTATTTTTTCATATAGATGGCCGAGAGTGGGATGTGCTACATTTATAAATCACAAAATATATTTGGTGTATGAAGGTATGGATAGAAAAATATATACAATGTTATGGTAGGTTATCATGGGAAAGGGTGGCTACATAGGTTAAAGAGGTTCATCATAATCAAGATACCAATCTTACACATAGGGAAATTGATTTAGAATATGGTTTAAATTCATCCACATTTTTTACTTATTTTCCATTATATTGATGTATGTGGTTTGTTATTTTATTAAAATATTTACTAAGTCTACATATTTTTATTAATTGACAATTCATTTTTTACGTGTTGGGCATATTGTAGTTGAAACACCACAATGCTATGTGGTGCAATGGCTATAAATTTCACATCGAAAAGCTGGATGAAAAGAAGAAAACCTTTGATTATGGGATAAATAAAATATATAAGGTCACTAGAGTTTCCTCTAAAAGTGACAGACAAACATAGGTATATGAAAATAGATACTATGAATATTTGAATGATATACTTGAATGTGACTTTAAATCCTTTAAATTAGTCATGTTTGAGGTCAAATAGTACAGGTTACAGATGAATGAACGTGATAATGAAAGAACTATTATTGATCATGATAATGGATTTACCATGGTTAATACAAGGATGGTTGAGCAGAATGCTGAGCTTTATGTTCTTCCAAGCCAATTTGTGCATGTCTTTTACTTAGATGTTCTAGGTAAAGCAGGATGGTCATATGTTGTTAGATATGATCCAAGAGAAAGGTGTGTAAAGTATAATGTAGTGGAAGAATATGATATTGAGGAAGAAGATTATGTAGAGGATCAAGTAGTTGTGTTAGACAAAGAAGAAAAATAAGTTTAGCTAGATGCAGATGGAAACATTCTCGATGATCATATCGACTATGAAATTATTGAAAATGACATTGATGATGTTGTTATGCCCAATCCTTTCAATGTCGATTATGAAATGGATGATACCAACATGGAGTTGGACGAAGAAGAAGATCAATAACATTGAATTGTTGAAATGTAGGTTGAGGATGTGATTACATATTTTCTATGATTTATTCTCTTTAAAGTGTTTTCCTATATGGGTTAATTATGTGTTGTTAAGTTTTATGCCATATTATTATATGTATCAGTGGTTGGTTAAAAGTCATTGAACTTTGTTTCTCTCATAATCCACCAACCTATAACCTCCTAACCCATTTTTAGCATGCACTGATTGATTTTAACTATTATTAAATATTGATAATCTACCACAAGTTTTTAACCCTCCACTCTCATTCAACATAGGAACCGTGCACATGCTCCAAAGCCACTACAAAATCCCTAAATGGAATCTTTGAGTTGCAAGTGTCATATGACAACGATTACAAGGTTTAATAAAGAAAATATTTTTTGGACATGGTTTAGGGTAAGGGTAGGAGTTAGGGATTGTGGAGTTAGGGGGTTTAGGGGATTCAATGGCTAGGGGGTTAGGGGGGGTTAGGGGGGTTTAGGGGGTTATATATAACTATAAAACACATATTTTTTATGAATTTAAATATCAATTATATTACAAACAAATAAAAATAAAAAACAAACAAAAAATAAAACAAATATTAAATAAACAAAAATAAAAAACAAAATTCAAACATAAAAAACACACTATAGCGCCAAACCCCTGATCAAATAAACCCACTCCAAACCTACTAACCACTGCATTGATCTACCCCACCTGCTAATAATGAGAGTACACAGAGGATCAATCCACTGATATTTTCATTTGATCGACCCCCTTTGACAGTACATAGAATGTGTAGAGAACTAACCCGTTGACATTTGCATTGGACCAATCCCTCCTTCCAGTAAGGAAAGTGCGTAGCAGAGAGAATGACCCCACCTATGCATCCAATGAGGGATGAAACCCACAATTTATTCAGTATGTAGTCTTTTTGTTGATGTAGATCTTGTAGTTGTTTGTTCAATATGAAATGGTTTACATTGGCTTTGTTTGAGTTCCATTCACTTAAAGTTTTCTTTGTCATTCAATCCTTAATTTAGGTTCGATACCCTATATACTACATATATTTGCCATATTTTTGTACCTGAAACAGAGAACAAATAGTGTTTGAAATAAAAATTCAACTGACACGATCATACCAAAAATATAGATCCAAGACCGATGGTCTCAGTGTATTTCAACTGGTGAAAGTGTATGTTGGATAAAAAGGGGTTGGAGACCTAAATTATAAACCATTGTAGTAACAACTGATAATGTGTCATAACCTTATTCATTTTGTTATGCAGGGGTGGTATTATGAAACCACTTTAGCTTTACCCCGAAATGCATGAATGGATGACAAGTGGCATTGTGATGTAATCCAAATAAAAAATGTGTCGCATCGATGTAATCCAAAGGAATTAAAAAAAATTAAAACAATAAAACCTGAAGTTAAATGCACATGGTAAAAACTATTATGAGTACAATGTGTTGTTCCTGAGATTGATTCTAAGGCTCAAAGAATAATGTCAGGCATCAAATATTCTAAATGAAGTAATTTTATGAGTGATTTTTTCTACCTTCAGTTTTCTGAGAAATAATCCTCAAATGAAATTAATGAAAAGGTAGTACATAGGCTGTATCTCATTATCCGAGTCGCAATTATAATGTCAAATGATGCAGAAATGGTTTACAAAATCCTTAAAAAAAATTAAGGTATCAATTACAGATAAGTCTCACCTTGTTTACAGTAGAAGAAAAATAGAAAATGCACCCTTGAAAGGAGATAAAAATGCAGTAATTCACACATGACACAGGTCTTGTTTTACTCACAGTAATAACATAGGAAAATATGTTACTGAATGAACTTATGATATATTATTATCAAAATAGATGTAGTACTAAATTGTAATCATTCAATCTTCAAGAACTACAGAAAGAAACTTAGAGATATGGAAACACAGAGGAAACAAATAACTCAAATTGAATGAAACTTAGAATCTCTATCTGCACTTGTATTTATATTAAAAAATGTTTTCTCTTTTACATTCGGCAAGAAGAAACCTCGAATAGATCTAAAATCTATCTATTTATACAAAAATTGTCTCAATTGAAAAATGTTGGACTTCCCACAATATTTGCCTAAAAATAGAATACAATGAAATAACAACATGCAGATGTTGGCTGGAGCTTCATCTGTTCCTTCATTAACTCTCATATGCACTCATTTTCCTTTGTTCTTTGAGCTAGGTACACATGCCCATTAAGGACACCACAATCATTGGATTGCTGCATTTGCCATTCGATTCCGTTTCCATCTATCCCTTCAAATGCGTTCACTGGGATAAAGAATTGTAATTGAAGATATGGGGGTGGTAATTGAACAGATAGCTCAGCACTATATCGTTAYAGGATAGCTAACAACTATAGGGAAGAGTAACTATTCACGAATAGGATTACGTGGGGAAAAGTGTCCAATAAGGAGGTGGGATGAGTGGATGYGAGAATACAAATGGTAGGGATAGGCGGGGTAAGTGACRTGTAGAGAAAGTGGAAGTGTAGCTGGTAAGGCAGGAGAGGGAGAGTACTAGTGGAGAAAGTGGATGYTGTGTATGTTCTTTCATTTTCTCCCAGCTASACTAGATTTTCTTTGTTAATTGAATTGGGTGTACATGTTCATCAATGCTACTAAAAATCTYGAAYGATCAACTTTCTCATTCACTTCAAAGGMACACATCTTCTTTTGTATTTGTGGCAGCTTCTCCTGGATCTTGTTCACTTCTTGGAATGTGACATGATATTGTGAAATTGGATTAACCAATAATTCATTGATTTTAAGTAAATCGATCTGGTCCATCTGTTGGATGGGCAACTRGATATTTTCCTTATTCTTCCTGGAGCTTTGTTGGTTCATTTCTATTTCAATTTTTCCTAGTGACTCTGAGATACTATTTCCTTCAAATTCAATCAAMTTTTTATTTACTGAAGATAATGCCTCTAGAAAAGCCTCTTTTTCATCTTTGGAAAGTTTCTTTTCTTATTCCAGATTTGTTTCCCAAGATTTCAGGGCCATTTCGCCTTTTACTTGTTCAGAATGTGAGAGAGGGGTAAGACCAGGGATATCAAATTTCTACTTCCATATGATAACTTATTTAAACTTAGACCTGGTTACACATGCCTCTTTTTCCTTGACATAAACACCTTTCATAGAAAGGTTTATTTCCGGATAAAATTTATGAATAACATCTACTTTTTGATAGAGCTCCTGCTGGGAAACTTCCATCTTCTCGTTGATTTCTGATGCTTGTTTTTGTTCTCTGTTAGGGCCAATTTTTCCTGCAACTGTTCAATCAAATCATCACGCTGAGTGATAAAACCTTTGTTGGTCTGTGAACTCTGGTAGAGCAGCTCAAGGTTATCCTGTAACTGCTTCATTTGATGCTGATAATCAACCCTAATTTGTTCAATGTCCTAGTTCATCCTGCTTCTAACGGTCTTCTCTATACTATGTATCTCATTATGGAATTTCTCTACCAAGAGACATTTCTATTGTAGTTGTTCGGTTAGATTGTCCACTGACCATTGATTGGTAGTGGAAAAATCCCCTAGTGAATATGCAACTTCCTTTGAAAACTTAGGATCATCTTGGTCTTTCCTATCATACACCAATCTTTGCCTTTTAGTGACTACTCCATCCTTTTGGTGAGATTGCCTTTTTACAATAGCCTTTCGTTTCTTGCTTAAAAATAAACTTGAAGGAGGCATCTCTTTAGGTGAGATAGGAGTAAGATCTCCTACATAAACAGGTTCAGAACTAGGATTTCCAAAGCTGGTGTGTAAAGGGGTTAATGATATAATAGGAGAAATAATTGTTGTGGAATGTTCCTGTTCAATGCTCTATTGCATTTGGGGTGCCAATAGAAGTAGCTTCCATTGAATGAGGAACAAATTTTCCTAGGTTCATGAAAGCTTCTAACCGAGCTAATACTTGTGGATCATTCGAACCTCACAATGATGATTTTATTTCGTGAAATAACACTTCTGGGATTTTTGGGACTTCTTCGACTTTGTGCTTAGTGGAGCAACTTGGCTCAGATCTTGTGGGTCTGATGTCCTGCGAAGAAGGAAGGGGTTTTTACTCTCCTTGCAATATATTCGGTAGACTATTTTGTCTATGATTTTGAAAGCTGAGGAAACCATTCTGTTGGTCAGGAGGCAAAGTCTGGACTCTTCTTTGAAATTATTCATACGATATAACTCCCCTGAAAATCTCATCGTAAGGAGAATACTCATGGATGTATCACTTCATGTTGTATTGAGACAAATGATTTGCCACTATCTTATGTGGATCATGTTTATTGAATTTGATGTCAACTAATTTGACACCTTCCATGGCTGCAACTTCGACTTTAGAATGACCAAAATCTAATAATGTGAACATACCAAATTGAATGAGAAAAGTTGGCCAAACCTGCCAAACCTTTTTCTGAGCTTCTTTCAATTCCTTGCTGATAGCTCCTACTACTGTTTAGTATTCCACTTCTCTACATACCATCCTATTAGGTAAAAACTATGGAAGGGAATGAGGAGGAACAAAACAACCAAATCATCTAATGTAGGAGAAATTCTACTCAATGAACTAGTCTGCAAGTGTGCCTAGGTTCCCCATAATATTTCTGAGATCCCGGGCGGTGGGTGACCATAGATAGCTATGTGAACTAGTACCACCACATTGTGACATATTTCGTAAAAGAAATATTTGACATTTTCTTCCCATAATTTTGAGTTGTAAAAATGTATTAGCTCAGAACTGGCCTGGGTCCAACTCCAATTCATCAGGGGGAATGGGGTCATGAAACAAATGGAATCCATAATATAAGATGACATGTAAAAAGGAGTAGGTTTCCCTTTTGATTTTGATGATTTATACTCAATAATTTCCTTGTCCAAATTATCAGATAACATTTTATCCCAATTGAAGGTATAACCCTCGACTACTTCATTAATTATGGCTACCCACTCAACTGCAAAATGCGCAGGGTTATTTTTCCCAAATAGATGATAAAGCATCATGGCTATATATAACATATGAGCATCTAAGGACGCTGTGGCATACATACCATGAGTGTCGGCTCTGAATTTTTTTGGATGTCCCCACCAGGTCTTGATTATATCATGACCATTTCTACCGTATTGAGTGCATTCTCTTCTCTCAAAATCTAGAAGAAATGTTTCATTGTAAGTATATTTAGGTGTAGGGGAAATATTGTACATTACTTGTAGATTCTCTGGTCAGAAAGAGTCGACGACGGTCTGCTGGTGGATGATGACACTCCTGGTTTGGATGTTGACATGTTCTAAAGCCCAATTTATCTTATCAATGTAGGGTATAATTCTAGGCTGTGCAACAATCTTATGAAGTTCTGACTGTGCTACAAATTTGATCTTGGATGAGAAGGACTTGTTGTCTTCCTCAACAGAGTCGTCTAGACATGTAATAATCTCATGCTCTAAGATATCAAAAACCTTCTTCCAAATTTTAATGGCATCCGTAACTCATGGAACTGTGTCTGATAGAACATCTGCATTTGGATTGGAATCATCACCTGATGCATCAATCTTCTTTGCATCTTTCCATGGCACCATAATACTCAAGCAAATAGAATTATCCTACCTATAACAACAAAATTCTGTAAGCCCTACACTGAATAAAAAACTGCTAATTGCAAATGGTAAAATGATTTTGAAATTCGAAATGCTTTATTCAAAAATCCTATCGGTCTTCGTATAGATCTACAGAAGAATAATTTATTAAAATATTAATGGAATTTATTACCTAATGATTCACAATCCTTATTGAAATCATTAAACTTAATCAATCATAAATGTCATTAATACTTCGACGGTTCAACGTTTGGAAGTATTGATTATGACAGGTTAGAAGTTTCCCGAAGGCCGAATTCGTGGAGAATTTAATCTCTAAGTAATCACTTTTATTTTTTAATTAATCATGTTTTAAAACGTTGTATTAACTTTAAGTATTTTGTAAGTTTGGAATTTAGAAGCTTTGAATATATCACAAAAGAAATCTTTTGAAGCCCGAAACTACGAAGTGATTAATTAACACTTAATCATGATTAATTAAATCCGTTAACCACTTTATTAACTTTTTGAAACCCTTTTTTACTTTTTGTAATATCCAATGCTTTGGTAGTTTGATACTTCGGGGATTGTGAAATAAATATTTGTAAAAACTCCCGAAGAGAAATCTATCGGAGTGAAGTGGTAGAGATGACATCATTCTTGATGATGTGTCAAGAAAAGAGAGTTTCCACGTGTCACTTGAAAATGTGTGAATCATCTGACGTAAATGTCAAAAATAAGTGCCACGTGTCAACCCAAGAAAAGATTTTAAAAGATGCGTGACCCATGACATGTCCGTAAGTCCCTTAGGGATTATTGCGAGTGACTATCTTTGGGACTTCAGAGTTTCTAGGTTCTTGTTGTTTAGATTTTTTGGAATATCTGAAGTGCGAAGCTCCAAAGCGACCGCTAAAAACTTTCCTTTAAAACTTAGGCAACTTCTAAAATTCGGAGATCATTAGGACCGTTCGATCAAATTAGAGTAACTCATTGACGATATATATTGTAAGCACCTTATTGATAAATAACAACCAATGGATTTATTTTAAAATTAAAAGGACACTCTCTAAGTTTTTTTGTTTTTGGGTAAATGTTTTATTTCTAAGAGGCAAAATCTAAAGTTCAAAAGATCAAAATTATACGTGTTCTAACATAGGCTCCATCTGGGGATTGTGGCTCCTTGTGAGCATGAAAGAAAAATATACCAAGTTCCTTTATTGGGTAAATGGAGTCATTATTTCTTTTTGAAAAGCCTATTCTAGTTTTATTTAAGAATTAATCATACATAGAAAAATGAAATTATCCATGTCCAAAAATCTTCAAAACATACTTAATGATTGATCTCAAGTCAGGCTATTTAAAATTTCCTTTTCCTAAAATTGATTTCATAATTGTTTAAGATAATCAAAATAATTTTAACTAAAATATAAGGCTTCGACCGACTTTGTTCGCTTCAAGGTTAAGCAGATGTAACATATTTATTTAGGGAATCCTAGTTGGTTTAGGATGTTAAAAATCATCAGAAAGAGAACTAGATAACATAGTATGATATATAGATATGTATGGCAGCCTTACATATATCATAGATATTGATTCACTGCCAACGATCCTGTTCAATACCCCGATGAAGTTATCTACTTCTCCCATTAAATTTCCTTTCACCACTTCAATTAACAAAATTTTGTTTCGCTGAGATGAGGGAAATCAATATATGAATTTCCTTTCATCATCTCTTTTGGACAAGATGGGGAAAATCAAATTATGAATTTCCTTTCACCATCTTTCTTATATTTTAATATTTTGAAGTGGGGGCAATCAATTTGTATGTGATATACAAGGGATGATATCTGTTTTAAATCTTTAGACTGAAAAGAAGTCCCGTCAACAGTTTTAAGAATACTTTGAAACTAACTTTCTTCCAATTTTCAATACACCTTTTCCTATAGGAGAAACTTTTTGGGAATTTTAATTTTTTTAGGGGTCAACCTTGAGTGAATTAGTCAGTTTAAAGTATGATAGCAGAGCTAAAATTATCAAGATTAGCCTAGACATACTTTTTCAATTAAAATCAAAGGAGCATAAAGATTTTCTCCTAATCTTGTTTTGAAAATATGTTTTTATGTTTTCAGAGTCAAGGTAAGTTTCTTTATTTCTATGAAGACTAAAAGGAGGAGAAAGGAAAAAGAAAATTTGAAGCGAATAAAAATACGGGGGTAGGAAAAAATAATTGAATTAAAGATTCGAAGGATCTAAAACAAAATATCCTAATCCCACACAAGTTTGTGTCTTTAGTTTATAATTATTTCGAGTTTATTTATTATTATTTTTATTTTCATTTCAGAGATGGCTTTAGAATTTATCAACATGAAACTTTAAGTTATAATTTTATACATCTTTGAATTGTAGGTCAGGTGATAATATTGTCATGAGAAAAACTTCCTTCACATTCATTTGAAAAAGAATTTTTAAATTTTATTTGAACTATAGGAAGAGTAGGGGCTCATACCTTATTTTCCTTCCAAATTTTCAGCAAGGAAAATTATTAATTTATCACCTATTTTTAGAGAAATCAAATGCTTGAAAGATGAGTGTCGAGTTTTTATTCAACCTCATCTCTTGTTTAACAAGATCTATTCTACAAAAGGACTGAAATACAAAATATCAGATAATCCTGTAGAATAGATATGGTATGTGATACATATGTTTTTATTTTTCATTTTAATGATGTCAATAAATCATAAATTTATTGAAAATATTTACAACACATGATCAAATGACTCAGGAAATTTACAAAAAGAAAAGAAAAAGTTGAAAATTAAAATGCCAATGTCAATCCAATCCGATATATACAATGGATATCCAAAATGTAAATACTATAGGAAATGTTTTAAATAATGCCTGTTGATAGGGGCCTTGAGAATCTCTCCATTAAGATTTTCCAGCGAGAATGAGTTTTTTTCCCTCAACAACTGCAATTTTGAAAGGTCTGAACCAGAGATGATCGAATTTTCCATGTTTCCCTTCATCTTCCTTTCTAGCTTCCCATTTTAAAACTAAAACGCTAGGAAGAAACTCCTTGTCTTTATCTTTTTTTTTTTATCAAAAAGGGATTTCATATTATCTTGGTATTTTTGGAGCTTATTATCCACTTCTACTCAGTTCTGCTGAACTTCGATGAGTTGATTAATTCTTCTCATAACATCATTTGTCTCTTCATTTTCATCCCGCCATATTTTCATTATAGGAAGAGAAATATTAATAGGAAGAATAACATCAATATCATAAAATAATTGGAAAGGAGACATACCTATAGATTTATTGGTGCCAATTCGGTTTGCCCATAAGGCATATTTTAAGTGTATATGCCAAGATTTTTTGTTTTCTGTCAAAAATTTCTTGATTATAGTCATCAAACTCTTGTTAGATGATTCATTCAACCCATTTCCCCAAGGATAATAAGTTATAGATTGACCTAAAATAATATTTTATTTCTGATAGAAATTGATCATTGCAATAGATTTAAAATCATGAGCATTATCAGTAACTATTTTTCTACGACAACCAAATATTGCTAGGATGTTTTCTTCCAAAATTTTTATCACCACTGAATCTGTAGCATTCCTATTTGGAATGGCTTCAACCCATTTTGTAAAATAATCAGTAGCGGTTAGAATCCATCTATGTTGAACACTCGATTGTGGATGAATTTTTCCAATGAAGTCCAGGCCCCATTGTTGGAAAGGAGCTTCAACTTTTACTGGAATTAAAGGTAAGGTAGGAAGATTTTGATTACTAGTAAATAGTTGGAATGAGTTGCAAGTTTTGACCCTTGAATTTACATTAGTAAATAATTTTTTCCAATAATATCCTGCCCTTAAAATTTTGTAAGTTTTTTCTCTCCAGGTATGATGTCCTCCACATAATCCTTTATGAAATTCGTCAATGACGCCTTCTATTTTGGACTCTATCAGGAAACATAACAGGAAAACCAAAGGGTCTTTCCAATATAACCTTCCATAAATAATGCAATACTTAATGTCATGTAACTTCAGAGTTCTTGATTTTGAAGGAGTCATGTCACTTGGACATTTAAAAGTAAGGAGATATGTAACAATATCACTGTACCAAGATGAGGAGGAAAATTTTTCTTCAATATGAATAATGGGTGCTTGATCATTAATATCCTCTATATCTAGAAGAGAATCATGTGATTTGAAGTTATTTATTCCAAGCACTTTGAAATTTGATTCAGCTAACAACCTTGCCGGACCTTGACCTTTCACTAGTGTGGTTGGTTTCACTTCTAAATCAAACTCTTGAATTTTAGCCAACCATCTACCTCTTCTTCCATCACTGTCTAGCTGAACCAAGATATATTTAGTTGCATATGTTGGTACATAAGAAATTATTTTGGAGTGTAAGACATATGTTCGGAAATCCTTTAGATCCTTCACCATCACATAAGTTTTTTTTTTGAGAATGTCATATCTCAGCTCTGTATCTCTGAGACTCTTGCTGAAAAAGGTTATTGGATGTTTGAATCCTTCTTCATTCCTTTGAAGGAGAACTGATGCAACAATATGTTCAGAATCAAAGGAGAAAATTAATAATTCTTTTGTATAGTCAGGACTTACCAATACTGGTGCTTATCCCATGCCTTTCTTAACACGCTTGAAAGATGCTTTGAATTATGTAGTCCATTTTACTTCGATGTCCTTTTTTAGCATATCTGTAATTAATTTGATTGTTTCAACAAAGTTAGGAATATATCTCCTCAAAAAATTGATCTTACCTAAAAAATATTGAATCTCTTTTCTATTTCTATGAATATTAATCAGGT
>ML824931.1:24597-38426 GCA_009831015.1 Picea engelmannii
TTTAAGTAACTCAACATATTTACTCTTTACTTGTGCTAGAAGATATTTTGATATTTTGACCATCTTGGGATTTTCATTAGTTCCTACATTACAATGTTCAACTTCTTCGGGTTGAGTTCACAAAGTAGAATTTAAAGGTATATCATCCTAGTCAAACAACCTTTATAGAGGGATCAAACCTCTAGGAATTTGAATTTTTTTAAGTAAGAGCATGCGGTGATTAGTAATATTATCTTGAAACTTTTCTGGATTTTCTCCTTCCTACATAATCCAAGAATGATCATTTTGATTTTCTTGATCTATGTGGGTATAAGAAAACTCATCAACCATTTCCAGGAACTACTTTATTTGTTCATCATCTTCAAACAATTTCCAATGTTGAACATTGTTTGGAATCAAAGGTCTATGCCTCATCTCAATATGATATTTTAGCTTCAAAACAATAGGTGGTACGAAAGTCGCAACAACTTTGGCTAAAGAATCAACTTGTTGATTTTTCATTCTAGGAATAGAGTGAATATTAAAAGGTGAGAAGAAATTATCTATTATATCCCAGGAACAATTTCTATACGATCTCAATCTTGGATACTTAGCTTGATATTGCTGTTTTATTTGTTTTACAATGAGCTCAACGTCACCATAAACTATCAAATGTTCAATTTTTAATTTTCTTGTAGCTTCTAATAGTAAAACTAAAGCTTCATATTCACAGACATTATTGGTATAATTGACTTCCCATTATAATATATAAGAGAAAGGAATAACATACTCATCACCTGGTGCCACAAATAAAACTCCAGCTCTTGCTCCTTTGCAGGATGAAGCACCATCGAAGAACATTTTCCACATCCTTTCTCTAACATTTATATTTTTCTTTGAGAATTCTATTTTTTGATTTTCTTCTTCTATACATTCTTCAAAATTGTCATCTATAGATAATATACAATTGCCTAAATCTTGTTAAACAACATAGACTGGGTAGTTATTGGGGTTTTGAGGGTCACTTATAGTATACACTAGTCTAGTTTCTCTGTACAATCGAGTAAATTGTCCACCAAAAATCAGAATTGTAGCATAGGTCATGTCTAGCTGAACCGATCCTCCTAGCTTGGCACCCCAATATCTAGATAGAAGCATGCCATACTTGGAAGGAGCATAAAAAACAACCACATCCATAAGAATACTTTTCACATGAACCTGAGAAAGATTTAAACCAAATCTTTAATCATACCTAGACACTTAACCTTTCTAGAATCAAATGAGTATAAATATTGATAAGGTTTGGTAATTTCAAGGACTATTTTTTCCATGATAATATTAGGCATTAAATTATGCGAAGCTCCAGAGTCTAGCATGCAATTGTGAAGTAAATGATCATACATAGTCAGTGTAATATAGAAATGAGCAACAAAATCCTTACTATTTTCAATGTGTGGTCCAAACATGATTGTAGGTTTATCATCCTGCAAATTGATAACATCATCTTGACATTCAACATCATAAAAATTTATTGTTTTAGTGATTTGTTTTTTATAGATCGGGTTTCTAGCAAGTTCAACTAGGGGCATTGGAATTTTAATTTTGTTGAGTCCATTCTCTAAATATAAAGTCCCAATTGGTTTTTCAATTTCCCTGGTCTGAACTTTAGCTTCTGTATTTTCTGGCTTCTTAGTCTATACCGCTTTCGTTTCAACTTGTTTTATTCGGGAAACTTGCGTTTCAGTTGATGGTTTTGTAACTACTGCCTCATTTTCTTTTTTTCGTGATAAAATATTTTTTGGTGGAATATTTGTAGAAATTTTTTCTCTTGGCCTCAAATCATATTTATGTTAAAGCTCGACCATTATTGAATCAACAAGACCTTTGTATGTAGAGTCTCCCAAATTTTTGATATTTTCATCATCATTAAACAAATATTTGAGCTCTAAGGATTTCTCATAATCCTGTTTGGTTAGGTGAGGCTCAAGATCATCATCACTGAGGTTGTTTAGATCTTCATCTAATTCATCATAATCTTGCACCTCATCTCTCTGTATGAAATTCTCGGTTTTAAAAAGAGTTTGAATCTTCTGTTCCACATTTTTTTATTTTCCTTTGTTGTATGTGAGGATTAGGGTTTCTCTTGAATTGATTTCTAACAAATGGATCAGGTTTGGCTTGTTCCAATTCCATCTTGGAAATTTTGTTCGATAAATCTTTAATAATTTTTGCCATTTCATCCATTTTTTCTTCTGCAGATTTTCCAAATCTAGAGGGCCCTGCATGTTCTTTAAAATTCCTGGGTTCTCTTGTTCCCATCTCAAATTTAGTTTTCAACTTACTTGATGCCATCATATTTGATTCAATATCTACAAAATCATCTTTCATTCCTACTAAAGTAGTGGATCTTCCTTCTCTCAAAAGTAGAGAGAAATCAAAATCAAAAGCTCCTGCAAAAGTGACTTTTGCAGCTGGTTGGGAAGGTTTAACTTCAGCCAAGATTTTGTGATAAATATTATTAAATATTTTAATGAACTCTAAGACTGATTCGGATGTTTTCTTTCTCAAGGCTCTGAATTTAGTTAAGTAATAAAGATGATCTTTTTTCTCACCCCATTGCCTTATGAAGGAAGTTTCCAGATAATTATATGATGGTATAGAACCTACTGGAAGTCCTTTGAACCAAGTTATTACCTTTCCTTCACAATTATGTACTAATAGTCTCGTGTAAATGTCCTTGTGCTCAATAACAAGAATATCATCAAATTGATCGAAAAAGGCTATATGTTATGTTGTTGTTAGATCTCCTTCTCCTGTTAATTTAGGGAGGCTCTTCATGTAATTTTCAGGTAAATCATGTAGGCAAACAGGAAGAACTAAGGGAGCATATCTAGCAACGACCTTGGTGAATATCCTAGGGGGTTGAGCTTGTCCCACAACCCCTACACCTTTGACACTTCCAACACCAACACCTCTAGCACTGACCATTGAAAGTCTAGGAGACAAAATTCAGGGACTAAATAAGAGATTATGAAAAACTTCAAAATATTGATCTACTAATCTTTTGACTACTTCGGGATGGTGTGAATGAAGTTTGAGAAAATGATGGTGAGAAGATGGAAGATCTATATGAGGGGGAAAAATAAAACTTGAGCTTGGTTTCTCAGACTTACCAGGTGTATAGATAGGAGAAGTAGTAGGTGATGAATCTGAGTATAAAAAATAATCTATAGGGTTTTTGGAAACATAACTTTTACTTCAGGAAGAGAAAGAATCAGTTGTATACTTATGATAGTAGGGATTGGAATGGATTCTTTATTTTTACTAGTAAAAGTATATATCAATGGAATAGGGATGGTCTGGTCAATCTCAAATTTTATTTCAGGAATAATTACTTCTTGAGTTTCTAGTTTAACTTCAGACTTACTTTTTGATGTTTCTGCAGAATGAACTTGTTTAAATTTTTATTTAATACTTAGTTCTTCAGTGGGAATCTTAGCGTTAACTTGCAGAATTCTGGGTTGGTGGACCTTACCTGTTGATGTAGAAGTTTGTTTGAGATATCCCTTTGGTTTCAACAATTTTTCGGGATCCGAAATTGGCATAGTCTACTTTTTGTCTGGGTTTTTCTTGGTATTCTTTCAACCGAAGGCCATATTTTTCTACAATGGAGTCACCAGGGGAAAAATGAACCTTTTTATGTACTCAATATTTGTTCACCATCAAAGACCAATATTTACCTTTGTCATTCTCCCAGGGAAAAAATGTCTCATTTCTTCATTCCTCGACGACGACGTCAAAAATAGGTTGTTCCTGACATTGACTCTAAGGCTCAAAGAATAATTTCAGGAATCAAAGATTTTAAATGAAGTGATTTTATGGGTGATTTTTTCTACCTTTAGTTTTTTGAGAAATAATCCTTAAATGAAATTAATGATAAGGCAATGCAGAGGTTGTATCTTGTTCTCTGAGTCACAATTATAATGTCAAATTATGTAGAAATGGTTTACAAGACTGCTAAAACAAAGTAAGGTATCAATTATAGATATGTCTCACCTTGTTTGCACTAGAATAAAAATAGAAAATGCACCCTTGAAAGGAGATAAAAATGTAGTAATTCACACAGGTCACAGGTTTTGTTTTACTCTCAGTAATAACATAGGAAAATATGTTACTAAATGAACTTATAATATATTATGATCATAGTAGATGTAGTACTAACTGTAATCATTCACTCTTCAAGAACTATAGAAAGAAATTCAGAGAGATGGAAACATAGAGGAAACACATAAATCAAATTGAACGAAACTTAGAATCTCTGTCTGCACTTGTATTTATATTCAAAAAAGTTTTCTCTTTTACATTCGATAAGAAGCAACCTCGAATAGATATAAAATCTTTCTATTTATACAAAAATTGTCTCAACTAAAAAACATTAGACTTCCCACAATATCTGCCTAAAAATGGAATACAATGAAATAACAACATGCAGATGTTGTGCTGGAGCTTCATATGTTCCTTCATTCTCTCTCAGATGCAATCATTTTCCTTTGTTCTTTGAGCTGGGTACACATGTCCATTAAGTCCACCATGATCATTGGCTTACTGTATTTTCCATTCGATTTTGTTGCCATCTATCCCTTCAAATGCGTTCACTGGGACAAAGAATTGCAGTTGAAGATATGGGGGTGGTAATTGAATAGATAGCTCAACGCTGGATCATTATGGGATAGATAATGGTTATGGGGAAGAGTAACTATTCATGAATATGATGACATGGGGATAAGTTTCCAATAAGGAGGTGGGATGAGTGGATGCGATAATGTAGGTGGTAGGGATAGGCATGGTAAATGATGTGTAGAGAGAGGGGAAGTGTAGGTGGTAAGGCAAGAGAGGGAGATTACCAATGGAGAAAGTGTATGTTGTGTATTTTCTTTCATTTTTTCCTAGCTACACTAGATTTTCTTTGTTCATTGAATTGGGTGAACATGTCCATCAATGCTACCACAAATCTCTAAGGCTCAATATTCTCATTCACTTCAAAGGAAAACATCTTCTTTTGTATTTGTGGCAGCTTCTCCTGGATCTTGTTCACTTCTTGGACTGTGACCTGATATTGTGAACTTGGATTAACCAATAATTCATTGATTTTAAGTAAATCGATATGCTCCATCTGTTGGATGGCCGACTAGATATTTTCCTTGTTCTTCCAGGAGCTTTGTTGGTTCATTTCTATTTCAATCTGTCCTAATGAATCTGAGATACTATTTCCTTCAAATTCAATCAGATTTGTATTTACTAAAGATAATGCCTCTAGACAAGCCTCTTTTGCATCTCTGGAAAATTTCTTGCCTTCTTCCAGATTTGTTTCCCAGGCTTTCAGGGTGATTTCGCATTTTACTTGTTCAGAATGTGAGAGAGGGGTAAGACCAGAGATATCAACTTTCTTCTTCCATATGATAACTTCTTGAAACTTAGACCTAGCTGCATAGGCCTCTATTTCCTTGGCATAAATACCTTTTAGAGAAAGGTTTATTGCCTGATATAATTTTTGAATAGCATCTACTTTTTGATAGAGCTCCTACTAGGCAACTTCCATGTTCTCATTGATTTTTGATGCCTGGGATTTGAAGGAAATAATATCTATTGTTGTGTTCTCTGTTAGGTCTAATTTGGTCTTCATATATTCAATCAAATCATCACACTGAGTGATCAAACCTTTGTTGGTCTTTGAACTCTGGTAGAGCAGCTCAAGGTTATCCTGTAACTGCTTCATTTGATGCTAATAATCAACCCTGATTTGTTCAATGTCCTAGTTCATCCTTCTTCTAACAACCTTCTTTGTAGTATGTATCTCCTTCTGTAGTTGCTCTACCAAGAGACATTTCTTTTGCAGTTGTTCGATTAGATTGTCCACTGACCATTGATTGGCAGTGGAAAAATCCCCTAGTGAATCTGCAACTTCCTTTGAAAACTTAGGATCATCTTGGTATTTCCCATCATACACCAATATTTTCATTTTAGTGACTACTCCATCCTTTTGGTGAGATTCTCTTTTTACAATAGCCTTTCGTTTCTTCCTAAAAAAGAAACTTGAAGGAGGCATATCTTCAAGTGAGATAGGAGTAATATCTCCTACATAAACGGGCTTGGAACTAGGATTTCCAAAGTTGGTCTGTAAAGGAGTTAAGGATCTAATAGGAGAAATAATTTCCATGGAATGTTCCTATTCTATTGTATTTGGGGTGCCAAAAAATGTAGCTGGCACTGAATGAGGAACAACTTATCTTAGATTCATGAACGCTTCAAACCGAGCTAATACTTGTGGATCATTCAAACCTGACAATGATGCTTTTATTTCATGAAATAACACTTCTGTGCTTTTTGGGACTTCTTTGACTTTGTGCTTAGTGGATAAACTTGGATCAGATCCCGTGGGTCTGACTTCTTGCGAAGAAGGAAGGGGTTTTGACTCTCCTTGTAATATCTTTGGTAAACTGTTTTGTCTATGCTTTTGAAAGTTGAGGAAACCAACCTATTGGTCAGGAGGCAGAGTCTGGAATCTTCTTTGAACTTCTTCATACGATCTAACTTCCCTAAAAATCTCATTGTAAGGATAATCCTCATGGATGTATCACTTCATGTTGTATTGAGAAAAATGATTCTCCACTATCTTATGTGGACCATGTTTCTTGAATTCAATGTCAACTAATTTGACACCTTCCAGGGCTGCATCTTCAACTTTAGAATGAACAAAGTCTAATAATGTGAACATACCAACTTGAATGGGAAAAGTTGGCCAAATTTTTTTCTGAGCTAATTTCAATTCCTTGCTAATAGCTCCTACTACTTTTTGGTATGCCACTTCTTTGCATACCATCCTATCAGGTAAAAACTATGGAAGGGCATGAGGAGGAACAAAAAAACCAAATACTCTAATGTAGGTGAAATTTTCCTCAATGAACTAGTTTGCAAGTGTGCCTAATTTCCCCATAATATTTTATGAGATCCTGGGTGGTGGGTGACCATAGATAGCTATGTGAACCGATACCACCACATTTAGACATATTTCGTAAATGAAATCTTTGGCATTTTCTTCCCATAATTAGGAGTGATAAAAATGTATTGGCTCAAAACTTGTTGGGGTCCAACTCCAATTCATCAGCAAGAATGGGGTCATGAAACAAATGACATCCATAATATAAGCTGACATGTAAAAAGGAGTAGGTTTCCCTTTTGATTTTGATGATTTATACTCAACAATTTCCTTGGCCAAATTATCAGATAACATTTTAGCCCAATTGAAGGTATAACCTCGACTAATTCATTCATTATGGATACCCACTCAACTAAGAAATGAGCAGTGTTATTTTTACCAAACAGACGATAGAGAATCATGGATATATATAAAATATGAGCATCTAAGGATGTCGTGGAATACATACCATGAGCACTGGCTTTGAATTTTTTTGGATGTCCCCACCAGGTCTTTATTATATCATGACCATTTCTACCATATTGAGTGCATTCTCTTCTCTCAAAATCTAGAAGAAATACTGCATTGTAAGTATATTTAGGTGTAGGAAAAATCTTGTACATTACTTGTATATTCCCTAGTTGAAAAGAGACAACAACGATATGCTGGTGGCTAATGACACTCCTAGTTTAGATGTCGACATGTTCCAAAGCCCAATTTATCATATCATTGTAGGGTATAATTCTGGGCCATGCAATGATCTTATGCAGTTCTAACTGTGCTACTTTAAGCTTGGTTGAGAAGGACTCGTCTTATTCCTCGGTAGAGTCATTTGGACAATTAATAATATCATGCTCTAAGATATCAAAAACCTACTTCAAAGTTTTAATGGCATCCGTAACTCACAAAATTGTGTCTAATATAACATCTACATTTGGATTGGAATCATCACCTGATGCATCAAGATTATTTTCATCTTTTCATGGCGCCATAATCCTCAAGGAAATAGAATTATCCTACCTGTAACAAGAGAAATTTGTAATCTCTACACTGAATAAAAAACTGCTAATTGCAAATGGTAAAATGATTTTGAAATTCGAAGTGCTTTATTCAAAAAGCCTATAGATCTTTATATAGATCTATTGACAAAGGATTTATTAAAATATTAATGGAATTTATTACCCAGTGATTCACAATCCTTATTCAAATCATTAACCTTAATCAATCATAAATGTCATTAACACTTCGACGGTTAAGCGTTCAGAAGTATTGATTATGACAGGTTAAAAGTTTCTTGAAGGCCGAATTCGTGGAGAAGTTAATCTCTAAGTAATTACTTCTATGTTTTAATTAATCATGTTTTAAAACGTTGTATTAACTTTAAGTATTTCAGAAGTTCATAATTCAGAGCTTTGAATATAGCACAAGAGAAATATTTCGAAGCCCGAAACTGCGAAGTGATTAATTAACACTTAATCATTATTAATTAAAGTTGTTAACCACTTTATTAATTATTTGAAACCCTTTTTTTACTTTTTGTAATATCCAATGCTTTGGCGCTTTGATACTTCGAGTATTGTGAAATCAATCTTTGTTAAAAATCCCGAAGAGAAATCTCTCGAAGTGACATGGAAGAGATGATGTCATTCTTGATGACGTGTCAAGAAAAGAGAGGTGCCACGTGTCACTTGAAAATGTGCAAATCATCTGAAGTACATGTCAAAAATAAGGGCCACGTGTCAACCCAAGAAAATATTTTAAAAGACAGGTGTCCCATGACGTGTCCGTAAGTCCTTTAGGAATTATTGCGAGTGACTATCTTTGGAACTTCAGAGTTTCAGGGTTATTTTTGTTTAGATTTGGAAGAATATCTGAAGCGTGAAGCTCCGAAGCGACTGCTAAAGAATTTATTTTAAAACTCAGGCAACTTCTAAACTTCGGAAATCATTAGGACCATTCGATCAAATTAGAGTAACTCATCGACGATAGATATTGTAAGCACCTTATTGATAAATAACAAACAATGGATTTATTTTAAAATTAAAAGGAAACTCTCTAAGTTTTTGCTTTTTGGGTAAAACTTTTATTTCTAAGAGGAAAAATCTAAAGTTCAAACGCTCAAAATTATACGTGTTCTAACACAATGGACTCTAGTAAAAGCATTAAAATTCTGCTTCCATAAACAAGTTTGAGTAGTGTTCTCATTTTGTTATTTCAAATATGTTATTATTGTTTAAAATAAGGATAGATGGAGAAAGGTAGTCAGTCTGGTGAGCCATCAACCTCTGATGAAAAAGTCCTAATCGACCATGATTGTGAAAGTTTTGAAACCGTTTTGTCACAATTTGATCCTTATGAGTTAAGAAAGTGATCTTGTGATAGATTTAGGGATTTTCATGATTATTTACAGATTTGGGAGTTGAACATTGGGAAAATTCATAATTCCCCAAACCTATTATTTTCTTGAGTCTCTTGGTGTGAAAATAACTATATTTTTGAGAAAAGGGCCATGGTATTTGAAATTGGGTCCATTATATTCTATACCAATGCCAAGGATATTACAAACATGCTATCTCTTCCTGAAAACCGTAACTCTAAGACCTGGAATTAGTTAAAGGATTTGGGTGTCAATGATCATACTTTTCTAATTATGGATGCTACAAAGGTATTAATAAAGAATAATTTGGTTTAGAAACCTCAAAATAAATGTCAATTAATAGAAGTATCGAAACATTCATGAAAATATACAAGGAATTAATTGAAATGGGACTACCTTCATGTTGGGATAAAATTATAAATTTTATTCAGTAGGAAGCATAAAAAGATATGCTAATAAAAGCAAGGGATGATATAAATGAATTTCAAGATATGGATGATGTTTTGAGAGGTCAAACTATTTTCTATAAGTTAATAGATGATTTTAATTTATTATGGAAGATCAAAATTTTACTTCCTAATATTCCATCATATGATAGATATACGAAGCTTGAAATAGCTTCCATAAAAATGGTTAAAGCCCGAAGAAAAAATTCTTGGAACTAACCAAGATCATACCTTATTAGAAAATTATGCCAAATTTACTTTGTTCTATACTGTTTTCTATACATTCCTATACTGTGTTCTATACATGCCTATACTATGTTCTGTAAGAGAAATGCAAACAATGACTTGGTTTTATAAACAAATATTCAGTTATTGGATATTTCGCCATCATTTATTCTTCTTGTCTTCATGGTTCATCATTATAATTGATATGTTTTTGATCATTATATTATTTTTCATCTATATAACTACTTTTTGGGTGGATAAATTGGACGAATTAACTTGCAGGGCCATTTCGGTGGTTGGGCCAAATTTGGAATTTTGGGTCAAAAAATTGGTAAAAAATATTCTAGAGACATTTTGAGGCATCAAATGACTTGTTTTTGGTCCAAAATTTGCTATGGAGGAATCTTATAAATTCTACATATCAATACCTTTCCAACGACGCAAACCATTCTTCAATCAGAGTTTGTATGAGAAAGTTATGCCTGTCACAAGTTCACCTACCATATTGATCACCATGGTGTGAGTGGATGCCACATCAACCTCCATTAATTAGACATGTGGGGCTAGCCACATTGTTAGGGTCCTAACCCGCACATAGGTAGAACAATATATTCGGATGTAATAAAGGTAAATATTAATAAGGCCTTGTAATAAAATAGAATAAGTCCAATGTAAGAAGACCTAATAGAAGCTTCCACTTCTAGAAGGATATTCCTCTAGATGCTTCTTTTGATAGACATATTTAGTATAAATAGGAGTCGAGGGTATGAGAAATCTAGCTTGTAGATTATTGTAATAGAGCTCTGCTCCACTGGAGGTTTCCCCCTCAAAGAGGCCCGTGAACATTGCTCTCAGAATCAAAGTGCTATTTCTATTGTTATTCTTATATCATTTCACTATTATTGTGGTGATTATTCTGGTTATATTGCTGTTATTCTACCATTTCTAGCATTTTATTTATGTTCTGCATGCTTTTTATATCTGGTATATTACAAGTGGTATTAGAGCACTTTCCTTGGCAGGAATTGTGGGTAAATTGCTTTTTCAGGGTAGAGACGTATCCCGATGTCTTTAAGCCACAAAGATCTGTCATTACGCGCATAAACCCATGGTTGAGGGATTCATACATGCAAGAATACAAGTGGTACTTAAGCGCACATATGTTGGCCACCCTTGTAACCCCTGTTGGTACCCCTTCGAGTGGTAGCGCATCAGACAACACCTGTGTATGGATCGAACTAGATTTCCTGAAGCCCTCTTTAGATAAACTGATTAGCCACCTGACTGCTATAGTGCCATCGAGAAAAAAACTTGAGAAGATACTCTCAAGTACCTAGGTAGTCAGGTAGTACGACTAAGGGTACAATCTATTCTCCTTAGTTAGTGCCCTGATATATTGGACTGAGTACTACTGTTGGACCCTGCACATATATCAGAGAGCTATAGCATAGGGAAAACCCTTGTCTGTAGAACCCTTGAATACCTAACCCTTGGGGATAGAAACATAAACAAATTAAAAAAAACAAGATCTATTAATACGTAGTTGTGTTCGGGTTGCCAATTAAATACACATTTCTTTTTGGTTAAGCATTTGGGCATTTCCTCTCTGTAGTATTCTTCAGACCAGAGTATAACTCCATATGTGTAAAAAAAAAAGTCTAGAATTTTTTTCACCATTATTTGAGACCTATTCCATTGGATTCATCTCTTCACCCTTATCAAATTCATACATATCATTTTTCGGTAAAATTTTTGACCTCGCTTGCCCCTTTTCAGTTCCCCCATCCTCATGGCCCATACCCGTAGCTAAGACTTGGAAGCTCGCTTCAACACCTTGCAATATAGTCTCATCAAGACCCAACAAGAAGTGAAACACCTCAATGCCAATGTTGCCGCCATCAATACAACCATGCAATCCTCAATGGAGGAAATCAAACAAGACCTCACCACCCAGCTTGAATCTATATTTTCGACACTCTACACCAAACTGTATATGCCTACAGATAACCCTTCCTCTTCCTCACCTCAACATATTGAAGGTGAACATTCCTCTCATTCCCATAAATTTTAGAGCCATCACTTTCAACGTGACCTACACCTTCCGTGGGTGGATGTGACCAAATTTGATGGCTCAAACCACACTGGTTGGGTAACCCAAATGGAACATTATTTCTCTTTATACGTCATTACAAATGAATTGGCCAAACTCTGGTATGGTGTTCTCCATCTAGATCAAGAGCATTGACAGTGGTGGCATTGGAGAAAAACTTCTCATCAAGGGTATATTGCTTGGACACACTTTGTGGCAGAGCTGTATGAACGCTTTGACACTGACACCAACCATTTGGGTTGTTTGACAAAGTTGAAACAATCAAGAATAGTGGAAGACTTTATAGCTACCTTTGAGCACATGGCTTTTTGGACAAAGGGCATGTATGATGCCTTTTTTCGAGAATGTTTTATCAGTGGCCTCAAGGATGAGATTCGGGCCCATGTCCTCATGGCTCGGCCTCAGAGTTGGGTGGAGGCTACTAAAAGAGCTAAAGAAGCACACCATGTTGTATCTTCTCAAAACCAGAAACCCTCCTTTATCCCTTTCCCTAAACCAATAAATCCCACTACTCCCTTTGCTCCACTAAAGATCCAAAAATTGACCAGGGTTGAAATGGACGAACGCCAACTCAAAGGCCTTTGTTATAATTGTGATGACAAATATTTTTCGGGCCACAAGTGTAAGGAAAAAAAGTTGTTTATGGCCATCTCTGAGGATATTTCGGAAGAGGATATTGAAACTCCCCATGTGTTTAAGTCACCTGAAACCCTCGACATAACCCCTCCCTCAGACCCTCCTGAAGTAGAACTAGTCATTTCCCTCAATGCTCTCACTAGATTCTCTACTCTCCAAACCCTCAAGCTAATCGGTTACATCAAGCATCATAAGGTCATCATTCTGGTTGATAGTGGAAGCACCCATAATTTTATTCATCACCGCATTGCCCAAGAAACTCATTGCTACATCCATGCCATCAATAATTTCCAAATCATGATTTCTAATGGTGGCTCCATGAAATGTGGAGGGCATTGTGAAAATGTGCATCTCCAAATTGATGACTACCACCTAAAATCTCATATGTTTGCTATCGACATGGGTGGTTGTGACATTATGTTGGGTGTAGATTGGATAAGGACTTTGGGTCCCATTCTCATGGATTTTAAGGAATTAACCATACAATTTGACTAGGAGGGCCACCAATATAAGTTCCAAGGAATCACTGCCGGTTCACCTGAGATCATTAGTTCCCATTGCATGGAAAAGATGCTAAAAAAGGGTCATTATGGTGTTATTTCTCAAATCCATGCCATATAAGCAACATAAACACCCTCGGTGCCACAAGACCTCCAAGCCATCCTTTCCAAAAATCAAGTGGTCTTTTCCACTCCCCAAGGACTCCCTCCTTCACATGGTGTTTATGATCATTCCATTCCCCTTGTACCTGGAAGCCTTCCTCCCAATATCCGTCCGTATCATCACCCCTTTTCCCCAAAAAATGAAATTGAGAAAATGGTTCAGGAACTCCTTAATGTAGGAATTATCCACCCTAGTAGAAGCCCCTACTCTTCTCCTATGGTCATGGTATTGAAGAAAGAAGGTTCTTGGCGAATGTGTCCTGACTTCCGTGCCCTCAATAAACTTACCATTAAAGACAAATTTCCCATTCTTGTCATTGATGACCTTCTGGATGAACTGAGTGGCGCCCAATTCTTTACTAAACTTGATCTTCATTCGGGCTACCACCATATACGTATGAAAGAGGAAAAAATTCCC
>ML824931.1:43102-71868 GCA_009831015.1 Picea engelmannii
TTTTTGTGCAAGAGGGAAGTTTTGGGAAAAAGAGCCCCACACTCATTCACCCCCCCTCTAAGTGTGGTAGGTGTGTCCAACAATTTATGTTTTTATTCTTATATCATTTCAGTGTTATTGTGGTTATTATTCTGGTTATATTGCTGTTATTATGCCATTTCTAGCATTTTATTTCTGTTCTGCATACTTTTTATATCTGGTATATTACACACATAGTGTATTTTCTAAGAAAATTCTAGAAGTCCAAAACCTTATCATAATTGAAGGTTGATGAAGTCAAAAACCTATCCCTAGATGTCTATTGAGCTATGTTAAATACCGAGCCACTAAGAAGAGAAGGGGTTCCATTCTTTTGCATTGTATCTTGTTCCGTATTTGAGAAAAAACATTTGAGAGTTGTATTCTATGAGCATAACAGAGAAGAAGATATTTTGTAGTAGACATACATGCCATAGGTCAAATAAAACTCCACAGAGAGTGCCTCTTTCTTTGTACTTGCATCATTTCTTTACCATAGAAAAGAGAGTAGAGAAACCTCACCTTGTAGTTGGGTTTTCTCCCTTGTTGGGTTTCCTAGGTCATAACTTGTGTTTATTTGTGGACGGTGTGAATGTGTTTTACTTTTCTCTAATTTTTATGTGTTTTATCTATTTTATCTGTAACCAAATATTTTGGAGATCTAAAGGAAATTAACCTTAATAGTAAATATTTTAGTATTTTATTAGATCTGTTGTGATGAACGTTTCCAGTGGAATATCCACAACAATTTATAGATCATCTTGGTATCAGAGTAGGTTTTTATTTTGGGTGTTTGTGGGAAGTTGTAAGATCCAGGAATCAACTTAAAAAGAAGTCCCAGAGAACCCTATCCATGGCAGCTGAGGCTATTCATAATAACCCTCGAGATCTAGCAGAAGAGATATTTGAGAAGTTTGAAGCACAAGTTGTCGACATCAGTCACAATATGAACCTCCTCATGGAGGATCTAGAAATAAATCTAATACCATTCAGAGATGATGGAGGCTCTAAATCAGAGAATATATCGCAGGGGAAATCCAAAGATCAAGGAGAAAATGATTCGTGGAAAGAATCTGAAAAAAGAGCAGCCGAGTTCGAGTATCGTGAACCCTTAACAATCCCTATTCAATATGGAAGTGAAATTGGACATAAGTCCATATCAAGGTGATATTGATGTATCAAAAATGAATCATTGGTTGCAACAATTGGAAGTTTATTTTCGCGTTCACCATATAGATGAAGAGAAGAAGATTTCATTTACTAGATTGAAGTTAGAGGGCCATGCTTTAACCAGGTGGGAAAGACACATAGAAACACTTAGGCTGGAGGGTGATCCACCAGTAAATATATGGGACAACTTTGAAACCATCATCAATTCACAATTCTACCCTATCAGGTATGTAGAGGACTAATGGATCTGGTGGCACTACTTTAGGCAGAGGTAGGGGCAGAGTGTACATGAGTACACCACTGAGTTCAAAAAGATGGCCATCATGATGGGTATATCTACCAAGAACCCATATGTACTCCTCAAATATATGGGGGGTTTACATATTCATCTACGAAAGCAGGTGATTCTCTTCAAGCCAAGGACAATGAATGAGGCTTGTGTACATGCACAATACCTGGAAAACATAGGTCAAAAGAAAGGGCAGCCAAGTGGTTAGAAGTAGAAAGAGAACTAGGAATATTCCAAGGATGGGAAGAATAAGTGGAAAGGGTGGAAAGATAAGAATACAACTACTATGCAATATAGTAAAGATCCCATTAACCATTGCCATTATTTCAACATTTATTGTCACACCGAGGAAAAATGATGGAAAATACATCCATAGATGAACAAGAAGAATCAAAAGAAGGACAGAAAGAAAAATAACCTGCTAGCCAAATATTCAAGCAATAAGGTTGAAAGTGGCTCGGATATTGATGAAAATATTCTCTACACATCTGTGCCGAAGGAGGTGAATTTGAGTAGCCTTCATCACTAGGAAGAGAAGGAGATGACCAAGTTCTTCCACATCAATATTCAGGTCAAGAAGACCGAGAGAGATGCTCTGTTTGACTATGGTTCACATGATAAGCTCATAGGAGTGGATATGTTCAACAACCTTGGATTGGAGGTTCACAATAATCCTAGCCCCAATCCATTGGGTTGGGTAAAGAAGGATGCATAGATAAAGGTAACAAAACAATGCAAGATTAAATTTTCTATAAGTGTTGATTTTATTGATGAAGTGGAATAGGATGTAGTACCCCTTGATGTATGTGGAGTAGTGTTTGGAAGCCATTACATGTATATGAGGGATGAAATATTCATGCAGAGAGCCAACCAATACTTACTGATCAAGGATGTAAATTCCTACATCATCAATGCGTGTAAAGGTATTGATGGCCCAAAATGAACTGTTCAAGAAAGTGAGGGAAAATGCCTTATGATAGGTCCCAATTAGACCCACTCTCATCTCATTTAGAGTAGCGTTTCTAACCAGATTATGGCTTGGTTACCAATCTAACTAACTAACAATCTAAATATGAATTTGAGAACTGAAGGTTCTCAGATGAATTAAAATCTCAAATTAAACTAAAATGATGCTAACTGAAACTAAACTAAGATATATTTATACGCTAAACTAAACCTATCTCGATCAAGAGCTAGCTAATTAATATTAAATATAGTCAGGACAGATATCATCTGAATAATAAATAGTTCATACATTCGAGTGATGCATAAACTTGTAATGCAATTAAACAAGTTAACAAAGAATTGAGCCTAGGTTTAATAACATTATGAATGTGTTTAATAAAGGAAACAAGTGATAATCCGTGCTTGAGAGAAAACTGTAGAAAAAGGTCACACAAATAAAGTCATAAGACACATATAAGAAGTAAATTCATAAAGAAAAATATCAACCACATTCACTAGAATCACCAGTCTCCAAGAATATCTCTTTCTCTTTATTCCACGAAAGTAGTACTACTACCTAAATTCAAAAGCACAAAAGCCTTGTATTCTTTACATTCATCATTTTTATAGAATATGAAGAGGATATTTTCGTATTCTTCTAACTTCCATACGGTTAGAGGATTGAAGCGACGCTTCGTTCTATTTCTCAATTAAGATATTATAATTATTACAAGACTATGTTTTTTCTTCAAAATTCGATTACAATGAGATAATCAAGTGGGCCTTAGCATTTGTAAATTTGTGTCTATAAATATTTTCCACGTATTGAATTCCTCGAGTATATCATCCAATTGGTATACCTATGTCATTTCAAGGTATGTTTTGCTATTGCAAATGGGAATAATCATTTCTCTCTTTAAATTTTGCTCAACATGTTGCACAAAATATTCAATCAAAAACATTAACTTTGTAGGTTGTATTAACCTTGGCAGGATATATTAACCTTGCCTCTATAACTTCCGCGCTATTTTCGTTGATTAGTTCAATGCATTTCATGCTAATATTTCTTTTGATTTCCACATATTCGACCATTTTTTGAGTCGATGATGCTTTTTCTAGATCCATCAGGAGGTCCATCCTGAACTGTGTGAGTAGGTTGTTGGAAGAATTCCACAACTCTTTTCTTGTTGTATTGAACTGCTCCTAGGTATTCTTAGTATCCCCGATCATTTCCATCCCTACATTCAACAATCAAAGATCTCTGATTCTCTGCATATCCAAATACATGGGTGGGGTTTCAAGGGATTTTTGATGAATATCCTTCCATTCTGTGACCTTGCTATAGGCTTCTTGTGTTTGTTGATATTTTTCCTGCATATCTTTCACCTGCATACTCAATTTCACTTGATCATATTTTTCCATTAGTATTTATTGAGTGCATAGACGAATTTATTTTGTGATTCCCAAAGTTATTCATTCATTTTGATGGCCTCTTCTCTGATTATTTCTATGGATACCATTTTCGTCTTACTTTCTTCCACAATCTTCTCTAGAAGTTGATTATCTTGTTGTAGTTTCCTAACCCGATCTTCGATTTTTTCATTATATTTTATGATCTCTAAATATTCTCCTTTGATTCCAACTACCTCTTGGGCATGTATGATTCTATGCTTTTCTATCTCATCTTGATGTGTCTTTTGATTCATCTTGATACTTTTCTCAAACTTTGCAGTCAATTCTTGTTCTCGGATATGGATTTGTCTTTGCATTTCTTCACTATAAGTACTCTTTTTTTGTGTATTTTCCCCTAAATTCATTGGATATAGATATTTTTACCGTGTCTACATCATTTTCCAGTTATGTTATTCTCATTTTATCCACATCTAGTTCATTTTCCATTTCATGAACCGATATAGAGTTAGTGCCAAAAAATGCATTTATGATCGATGTTGCTTTGATATGTTGATGTTTTACTTAGACAACTAGCAATTATGGTTTGTCTTTATTATTACAATCATTTAGCACATTAATTGTATAAATAAGATCACTGAAAGAGAGGCAATCACAAAAACAATAGAGAAACATAGATTATCCTGGGAAAACCTCATGGGGAAGAAAACCCAACAAAAACTCCCTCATTATAGATACACCAAAAACAAAGTAGAATATCCTCCTCTACTCCTTCACTAGGAAAGAGTAGCGCACCACTTAACCAAGTGATACCAAGAGATAGACCAAAACCCTCCTTGACGTCACCCCCAATTGCAACAACTCCTCCTCCAAGACTTGCACACTTTTGCCTCTTGTTGCAGAGCATATGAGTGTGTGTGAAAATGAGGCACTGGCCTCCCTTATAAATAGTGGTCTGGACAACCTAAAATCAGGTCTAGGCCGACCCGTCACTTACCTTATTAGTTTACATTTAAGTTGTCAAGTCACAATAGGGTCAAATTTTACAAATATAATATAACAATATTATTCAACACTCCTTCTTGGGTAGAATATTCTTTGAAGTTATAATATTTCAACACTCCCCCTTAACAAGAAGGGTATTATACTAACAACATCAATAAAAAATGTCTAGAATCAATACAAAATCAAGAGGAGGAGACATCGTCATCAACATTTGGAACATTGTCTTTCATATCTATAAATCATTAGAAGTTTTTCTCATCATCAACATCAATAGAAACCAAGCATCGTCATCATCTGCAACGAGAAGTTGGAGTAAAATCATCATCATCAAAAACATGAAGTTGGAACATCAAAAACACAAAGCTGGAACAATAACATCAATGGGAACATAATGAGATAGGAGCATCAACAATATTAGAAACAATGACAAAAACAATGGGCACTCTGACAAACCATCCATCCGGACCTTACGAGATCTTTCTAGGGATAATAAAATAACCTAGGATACAAATCCTAATGAGATGCCACACTACTAACCACAAAAAGTATATACATACGTAGGCACTCCGACAGACCATCCATTCATACCTTAAGGGATTTTTCCAGGGATGATCAATCCCCATAGGATATAAATCCTAACGAGCTTCCCTGGCGCTGGTGGTAAGGATACCATAGTATCATCAAAATCACTCCCCCTTTCGAGGGAAGTCCTTTCAAACTACACCAAGTTTGTCTGAGAAGTACTGAAACTTCACATGAGACAGAGGCTTAGTCAACACATATACTACCTGATCATTTGTGCCAACATACTAGAACTTCAAAGCTCCCTTCTGTACCATATCATGAATGTAGTGGTACCAGATCTCAATGTGCTTCATCTTATCATGGAACATTGTGTTCTCTCTCATCTTTATGCAACTCTGGTTATCAAAAAATATTAAGGTATCATCCATCTCTATATCAAAATAGACCTGTCAACAACTTCTGAATCCATATGGCTTCACAACTAGTGAAGCATGTTGCAATGTACTCTGCTTCTACCGTATTGAGAGAAACAATGGATTGCTTCCTTCTTTTCCACAAATTCATGGCTAACCCCAAACTAAAACAAAATTCTAAAGGGATTTTTCTTTCTGAAGCCCTTAGTACACCCCAATATGAATAAGTATAACCATACAATTTGAAGTCACAATCTCTAGTATAACATAGGCCATAGTCCAACGTACCCTTAAGGTATCTCATCACATGCTTTGCAACTACAAGGTGAATACGTCTGGTTTCCATGAGATGTTGACT
Organism: Picea engelmannii; assembly: GCA_009831015.1. Taxonomy (NCBI): domain Eukaryota; kingdom Viridiplantae; phylum Streptophyta; class Pinopsida; order Pinales; family Pinaceae; genus Picea; species Picea engelmannii. Next base: position 49,236 of record ML824931.1, read on the forward strand.
CAAGGTGTTCACAACAAAGAACATTTCTAGTCTGGTATTTTTCAAATACATCAAAGAACCAATCATCTATCTGTATAGAGTAACATCAACTATTTCTGACGAAGTATAAGACAACAACTTCAGATTCGTCTCCATAGGAGTGGACATGGCTCTATAGTCGATCATGTCGAATCTCTTCATATTTTCCACAACATACTTAGGAAAATCTCTTCTGGGCTCTACCATACTTTAAGACCTAAGAAATAGTGCACCGGGTCTAGGTCCTTCATTTCAAATTTAGTGACAAGTTTCTTCTTACAATCTATGATGAGCTTTTCTTCATTTGTCAAGAATAAGTCATCCACATATAGTAGCAATATAACTGGTCCATCATTCTCAATCTTGAATTAAAGGTTGGGATCAAATTTACTCTTGGTAAAGCCCAAGCACATCAGAAAAATATTAATCCTTCCATACGGAGCTTGGTTCAACTTTCAGACATGAGTCTTCATGTCCTGTACTTCAAAACCAAATTTTCACATCACATTGTACCAACCTGGTACACTTGCTCAACTGCAACTCAATATGCATAATCATGTGCTAGTTCTATGTGATTTATGCAAAGCACTATCTCTCTCACTTCCTCATAGTATGTCCCCTATTCTCTTTGCAACTTGTTCCTTCTAGAACTGGGACTTTGCACCTACATCTTCTTTTTCCAAAACTGAGAATGACTGCTCCATTCTCACTGTAGCTACTGAAATATGAGAATATCTCCTCTACTCCATCACGATGATAGATTCATTTTCTCCCTATGAATCTCATACTGCATTGGCTTCTTTTAATGGATCATGGTTGTTCTATTTATACTTTTTCTGATTACTGGAGCAAGTGGCTTGTCATAGTCTTCTCCCTCTCACTGGAAGAATCCTCTGGACACAAATTAGGATTTGTACATATTTATATTGTTATCTGCAACATGCTTGATCTGTTAGATCAATATTTGGAGTCACTACTGACTTCCCTTATAGTCTCAAGGAAAAATCCATATCCTAGTCCTTCTGACTGGCTTCCTCCTCTGTCACTGAAACAAGGGAATATTCCCAAGATATTTCACATCTCCTAGAAGTCTCTGAAGCTATGATGTAGTCTTCTCAACTCATGGAATCTGCCTGTCCATCCTGGAAGATGTCTCTTTTTTCCCATCTAATCCTCTCTGAGATCATGCTCACTCTAAGTCTCCATGCTCCCTCTAAAGCTTGAATCCCTCTGAGTCTATATAATCTTCGGAGCCATCCACTCCCTATGATATGGAACATCGATGTTATATGGATTTACGTCCCACAAAGTGTCATGGGACCATGCTGGTTTCTTCCTGGTTACTCCATTAATTTTGGGTAGGCCCTTCTGGCTCTATTAACTCTTCTTGATGATCTGAAGAGTGATCAACTACACTAGAGGGATTTGTTATTTGATCTTTGGAGCCTTTTTCTTCTCATGTTCTGTCTTCATATGAGATGTTGTGTATCTAGAAAAATTAGCGTCTTCATCTTATTCTTTAGTACATGTATGTATATGGTCATGTATACAACTTGGATACTTTTCTACATGTATCATCTAATATGTTTCCTTATGCAACCGTTACTATAACTCCCTTAGGGTTATCACTTGTGACCTTCCTAGAGAAAGAACAACAAGGGAGAAACAATAGACAAGAATAATACTTTTTATAATAATAATATAAATAATAGCAGGAACAATCATCACTATAGTCCTTTAGAGCTATCACTTGTGACCTACCTGAAACAAGGGTCAAAAGTAAGAAATACAATAATACGAAATGAGAGCAACACTCTTCTAGTGTTGTGATCAATCATTCCTCCATGGTAACTTGGAAACAAAGAAATAAGTTTCTCCTAGAGGATATGTTAGTTATATATAGTAAATGATTACAATAAGAATTTATCTCAATAATGCTCACATTCTACCAAGTATAACAATTTTCAAATATTTCTATCACAAGTATAGTGTTTACTTGTAATGAGGTAGTTATCAAACTTAACATGTGCAAATTGGAATCTTATCAACTTAATCAATCAAACCTGGAACCTGAAGTCTTGTCCTCAAGAATGAGTGTTATTTCTTTTCTTCTAAGTCTCATTAAATCAAGATGACATGTATTCTCTTCAACATGTCCTCTGTACTAAGATAATATGCTTTCTTGACATAAATATGAGTTATAGAATACACTCTATAATCTCAACCTTAATAAATATAATACTTTTGACTTTAATTTTGACCAATGGTTNTCAAGATGACATGTATTCTCTTCAACATGTCCTCTGTACTAAGATAATATGCTTTCTTGACATAAATATGAGTTATAGAATACACTCTATAATCTCAACCTTAATAAATATAATACTTTTGACTTTAATTTTGACCAATGGTTAGTATGATAGTCACAACTTCAACAAATCAAAATAAAACCTAGATGTTTATAAGATCATAACAAAAGGAGGCATATTAAATTGATCAAACCCGAGGTGCATTGTTCCTCTGAATGTGCTAGATATGAAATCCCTATGTATATATGATTTTTGTTTAGACAAAAGATCTTTTATCCTGGAAATACCCTTTAAAAATAATGATACACTTTAAACATATGTAAGTACATACCTCTGAGAGTATTGACAGGTAGTGGCACCATCCGAAAGAAGCGACAATAAATAACAAACCTTTAAAAATTCAAAGGTGCCGCAACTTGTAATTTAAAGGTAGATGGAGATTTTCTAGGGTAAGGCGCACTAGGAAAATAAAAATAAGTCCCAACACTTAACAAAAATTTTCACTACAACTGGTACTAAAAATTGTGTTGGCATTGCAACTGGAATGAAGGAACTGGAGCAAAGGATTTGGCACTGCAAATGCAATTGATACTGCAACTGCAACTGCAACTACAAATGCAACTACAATTGGTACTGCAACTTCAACTGCAACTACAACTGTAATTGCAACTTAGGGTTTTATGAGGCAACCCTACTTTCTGAAATTTAAAATTTTGGAATTCTGATCTAGGGACTAGATGCACCCTCCTAGGGAGAGTTCCTAGGTGTGGTTACTTTATCCAATGTCCTCCTCAGACAAGGAAAACGTCACACTTAGGTTTTATGAAGAAACCCTAATTTTACAGCAACTTCAATATTGAAAATGAATCTTGGAGAGGGTGCGCTGAAGCTAGCCACTTCTTATAAACTGTGAGTTGGTCTCTTTCAGGCTTGCTCTGATTCCATGTTGATGTTTTACTTATACAACTAGAAATTATAGTTCTTCTTTTTTATTACAATCATTTAGCAAATTAGCTGTATAAATAAGATCACTGAAAGATAGGCAATCACATAAACAATAGAGACACACAGATTATCCTGGGAAACCCTCATGGGGAAGAAAACCCAACAAAAACTTCCTCAATATCGATATAAAAAAAACAAAGAAGAATATCCTCCTCTACTCCTTCACTAGGAAAGAGTAGTGAACCACTTAACCAAGAGATACCAAGAGATACCAAGAGATAGACCAAAACCCTTCTTGACTTCACCCCCAGTTGCAATGACTACTCCTCCAAGACTCGTGCAGTTTTTCCTCTTGTTGTAAAGCACATGAGTGTGTGTGAAAATGAGGCATTGGACTCCCTTATAAATAGTGGTCTAGCCAACCTAAAATTATGTCTAGGCCAACCTGTCACTTTACCCTTTTAATTTACATTTAATTTGTCAAGGCACAATAGGGACGACTTTTACAAATATAGTATAAAAATATTATTCAACACTCCTTCTTGGGTAGAATATTCTTTGAAGTTACAATATTTCAATAGGATAACATTATGTTTTGGGTCTGGGCCTTCTTTCCATCTTATGTTCCTCTCAACTGTATCTATGCTTACCCATCCTCTTTTCCTTTTGACAGATCTTTTCTCAAAATATTTAGTCTTATGGTTATAATAATATTCTCCAATTGATAAAACTGCACATTCAACACCTAACCCAGGTGATGTGAGTGAGAAAATTCCTATATGGCTACCAAGGGAGTGCATTCTTCCAAGGGAACTATAACCATACTGATGTCAGGTTTTGTTGTTACATTTGAATGGATTGGTTCATGTTATTCCCCAAGTGGTTTAGGATCTTTTCCATTTCCTTCCTTGTCTCTCTAGGACAAATATTGATTTTGTCTCTTTTGTAACAACTTCTGTTGGGATTCAACCTTCTTCTGTTGTTGGTACCTCTCTTTAGCTTCGAAATCCTTCCTAGATCATTATACATCCTTTTTTTCCCTAGCCAATTCTAGTATGGCTTCACATTTCTCCTTATCTTGCTGAATCAATTTTTTAAATTGTTCTATTCTCAAAAATCTATTTAAATCTTTGTATTTGTTGAATTGTTCCTTGACCAAGTCAGTAGGGATCCTGTTCAATAATTCTTCAAAATGTGTAGCTCCTTGGAAAATATCCTCAGCATATCTAGCATGATGAGGTGTCTGCAATGTCAATTTGACAACTTTCAAGTGATCACACACTACATTTTGAGTGTCATGTCCCTTCTTTTCTTCAGTGCACATACATATTTCTTGCAAGGATTCTACTTCCTTTTTTTCCTGTTTTTTTTAAGAGAGAGTATTTTCCCATGTGAATAGGGAAAATCGACCAATACCTCTTATTCTTCTCTGACAGATATGATGTAACCCCTTTGTCTGCTATTTGATATGCCACTTCACGGGCCAATAATTTATCAGGTACATACTTGGGAAGCAAATGAGGTGGTCCTGTAGCTCCATAAATCCTAACATATGTATAGTATTTGGTCATGTACCAATCCCCTATCCCTTTTAAATATTTAATGGAACCCAAAGATAATTGGTGAGGGTGAACCCCAAAAGTGATTTTGTGTAAGGGGGTCGTAAAAAAATCACATATATGATAAATATGGTTCTTGTAGTTCGACTCCCATAACTGAGAGAAATATTCATCAATTGGGGCTTTGCTTGAATCCCAAACCCAATTAAAAGAATGGAATGCATGTGCTACACAGACTGCATCTATGAGATAAGATGTCATATAAAACCCATGGTTTTTCATACCTGTAGCTTCCCAAACTTGAACTAATATGATGAATGATAAAATGTTGGCCCAATTGAATGTTTTCCTAGTTTTGACCACCGTATAAGCCATTGAAAACCATTCCATTATAAAATAGGTGCTGGTTTCTTCCCCATAGAGTGTGAATATCATTACGTTCAAAATCCTATAGGGATGTTTCAGTTAGAGAGAGAGAACATTTTATTCTCCTCATTTTACTAGCCACTCTTCATCCACAAACCAATCTTCCATTAATGTCTTGAATTCTTTGTGATCTGTCTCAGATTTGTCTAAGAAGGATTCATCCAAGGAAATAGTAGGTTCAAGATTTTTATATCGGATTATAAGGTCCTCTACTCTGAGAGACATAATAAGTGCACTGACATAATTGACTATCATCTCGGTCTCTTTCTATATGTGCATGAAGCACAATCTCACAACGTCATTGTAAGGGAAGAAGCTCGGGCGAGCTACAACAATATGTATCATGCTAAGTTTGATATTCCTATATTCTTTAATGTACCTGTCCTCAGTTGGATACTTATCATCATGGAACATTTCATATATTTCCTAATATGTCGCATAATGTTCTCTACCATCATGGTTGTTTGTATTTATAATGTTGAAGGATTATTTTCCTTGAACATTAATAGGACCAGAAATGGCTTGGCCCTTTATTCTATGGGTTTGTATTGTGGATAATCTATCACCTGCAAAAATAACCATTCAAAATAAAATCACTTCTTCATTTTAATTGTGGATAAGAACAAATTTCTAACTTATTCAATATATACCTGCTAGCATGAGAGGAAAACCCACATCAAAACTTCCTTAGTTATTCTCCTTAAAGGTAATTTATCAACTCTTAGTATTTTTGACGATTAGGTTTATGCTTATGTGTGTCTCCAAGATTGTTCTATTATTAATTCTTGATCAGAATATCAAGCAATCAATGTCATTTGTGATACAATTAAGACCAGGCCACATGTGTACCATTTTTCCTTAAATTTTTTCTTGAGGTGATCAATTGTGTATGCCATTGGTATACATTATAAATGATGGGTTTAGGAGGGAAAAATCCTTTGCTAGGAATATTAATTAGGAAAGGTCATTCAAAGAGGATAATTTCCCGACCTTATCATCATCAACGATTGTAAAATATTTTGTTCAACCTCTCCATATCATCCTCCTCCTTCGATGAGATTGTTTGAGTAAAATAGATCAATGAGATATCACCACGTACCCACATATGGTTGTTTTGTACCATTTTAAAAATATTGTGGAAAGGTGGGACCTGGTTGACCCTTGCGATCGGTTTAAGAACAATCATATATTGAAATTTGAGCACTTAACCATGAGTCCGTTGTCATTGTCGGGATAGTTTCGGACAATAATTTCCCCGATGACGATGTTATAAGGGAGTCATCATCAGGATTTTAGTCTGAGCACGTTGAAGGGTGGAGAGAAAAGAAACGACGAGGGGGTAAAGGATAAGATTAAATGAATCGACCAAGGAGGAGATGAATTTTTGAAGATGTCCGTGGTTTTCTTGGTCAATGTTTGGAGTTCGCACGATAGTGTAGGAGTGGTCTAGAAAGAAAAACCTAAATAAAAGTGAAGATATCCTATTCTCTGGTTTCAGTGACCATATGAAAATAGTAAGCTCATAAGTGGATAAATAGTTAGGTAGGTAAATAGTAGTGTCTTGCCAAAATTTTAGTAGTTTGAGTCCCCACCAAAACTAATGGTTTTGGTGGGGCTGTTGCATTCTCACAACAAAAGGTAAGTCAAAGATATCACTAGTAAGTGCCAATCAATCCAAGAAGTTGATTACATCTAGTAAGAAATATGTTTTACTTTTCTTAAGAGAAAATTAGTCTAATGATGAGTCAATGAGAGTGAAGGCATCCTTGGAGGGGTGTACTAAAGAGTAGAAACAACAATTGGAGGAGTTTCTATAGAAATATAGAGGAATGTTATAGCATACTAAAGGGATACCACCTAAGAGGGAAGTGGAGCATGAAATACATTTTTTTCCAGACTTGCCGAATATTGGGTTGTATAGATAATCCATTCTAGAAGCAAATGAAGTGAAGAAGCAATTGTAGTAGTTCTTGGAACATGGTGTAATTCGACCAAGTACCTCATATTGTGGTTCAACCATCATAATTTCACCCAAGAAGGATGGTACTTGAAGAATGTGTATCGATTATAGGGAATTGAACAATATTACACTGAAGAATTGGTACCCCCTACCAAGGATCGATGATTTATTTGACCAGTTACAACATGAAAATACTTCATTAAGCTATATTTGAAATCAGGATATCACTAGGTGTAAGTCAAAGCAGAAGACACCTAGAAGACTACCTTCAATACAAGGAAAGGTTTTCATGGGTGGTTGGTTATGCCATTCGGTTTATGCAATGCATTGCCTACATTTATGAGACTAATGAATGCTGTTTTATTCCCTTATCTAGATTCATTTGTTATTGTCTATTTGGATGATATATTGGTTTATAGTTCTATCTAGGAAGATCATATGTCACATATTATGTAGGTGTTAGAGACTCTAAAAAAAACCAGTTGCTAGAAAATATCAAGAAATGAGAGTTATCTCGGCATTGTTTGGTGTATTTGGGTATGTGATCGATGGAGGGGAGCTCAAGATAGATCCCACAAATATGGAGGCCATCATGAAATAGCTAATTCCTACAAATTTCGTTGAAGTTAGGATTTTTTTTGGGGTGGCACAATACTTGTGGAATTTCATAACTTCATTTTCAGTAGTAGATGCACCAATCCACACCATAACAACCAATGGTAAGATTTTCCAGTGGGGGAAGAATCAATAGAAGGCCTTTTATGAGATGAAAAAAAATACCAATTAAGAACCAATTCTCAAACTACCAAACTTACATAAGCCTCTCGAAGTGGAGACAGATGCAAGTGGGTATGCCATGGGAGTAGTATTGATGTAGGGAGGAAGGCTCGTTTGCTATCATTATGAAGTATTTCATGGGGCAGTTCTCAACTACCCTACCTACGACAAGGAGCTCTATGTATTGGTACAAGCTGTCAAAAATTGGAAACACTATCTGATGGGTAAGGAGACCATCGTCCACATAGATCACAAACCACTACAATATTTGTAGGACCAGAGTAAACTACAACAAACTAGACATTACAAGTGGATGGGGTTTTTACAACAATTTAATTTGGTAATAAAGTATAAGAAAGGTAGTAAAAATAAGTTGGTAGGCATGTTTTCATGACCACCCACATCTAAGATTACAACTTTGGGAACTCTAATGCACATGGAGCCTTTTACCCATGATGCATACACAAAATATGGGGACTTAAAGGAGGTGTTTCAACAACTACAAGGCCAAATTCATATAGAAGAAGGTGATGGAAAGGATGACCATAATTTCCAGAATGGTTTACTATACAAGCTCGAAAAGATTTGTGTTCCCAAAGGAAAATGATTACAACTTATCAGAGAGGTTCACACCTCCAAGGTTGTAGGACATTTTGTTGTTGGGAAGACAATTTCCAACTTACAAATATATGTGTATTTTACCATAATGCAAGAATATGTAGCATGATATATTAGAGGATATATACTTTGTTGTACCAACAAGCACATCAACAGGAAACAAGGTCTATACCATCCCTTACCTGTACCCACTCAACATTGGGAAAGAATTTCCATGGATTTTGTGGGAGGTTTACCAACAACCAGGAAGGGACATGACTATCTATTTGTGGTAGTTGACAGGTTCAAAAAAATGTGCATTCTCATGCCTTTTAAAAATACCATCACTGGAAAAAAATAGCAAATACTTTATTTGAACAGGTCTGGGTGCACTTTGGGATACCAAGGAGAATTATCTCAGATAGGGATACCAAATTTCTCAGTGCATTTTGGAATACGTTTTGTGAGAATATGGACACTATGTTGAAGAGGTCTACAACATTCCATCCACACACAGATGGGGAGATAGAAGTAGTCAACATGACTTTGGTGTAGCTTTTGAGGGGTTACACTTAGAAGAATTTCAATACTTGGGATGAAAATTTGATCTATATACAACACTCTTATAATAGAGCAGTCCAAACTTCTATTGGTAAGTCCCCTTTTGAAACTTTCTTTGGATATTTTCCACCTTCACCCTTAGATGTTGTATATGGACAACAATGAGGAGTGAGGGAGGACCTCACAAGAGATGCACTAAAGGAAGAAAAAAATGTTGAGAAGATCAGGTAGATCCATTTTCAAGTACACTAGGCAGTGAAGAAGTCACAAGAAAAGTACAAGGGTAGACATGACCAACATAGAACAAATAAAAAATTTAAAGTGGGACACAAAGTATGGTTACAGTTGAATAAGGAAAGACTATGTGGTCCTGGTAAGAAGATCAAGGATATGAGGTATGGTCCTTTTGAGGTATTAGAAAAGGTCGGAGATAATTCTTATAGACTCAGTGATCCATATGGATATTAGTTTCCACCCACCTATTCTACTAGCTCAAAGCATGGGTTTCCACCTTGGTAATTTTTCTATGGTGTTTCAGTTCCTGAACTTCCGGGGCCATTTAGAGGCCCTAAACGACATTTTTTTTGGGCTCGAAAGCGCCTAGCATGAATCCAACAATAGATGTTAGGATAAATGGAATGTGTTTTCCTTGGCTATACCTTTCCAACGAGCTTTCGTATTCCCAAAAGGAGATCATATGCAAAATTTATGCCATCAGGAAGTTGATGTATCAACTACCCCCATCGGGGCCTGCAAACCTTTTGGAATTTCATTATTCGGGGTTATGGTTTTGTATTTTATTTATGTTAAAAAGACATTTGGAGCCTCATTGTAAACATCATATTCTTGCAAATGAGTGTAGTTGTCACATCTCTTCTTAGAGATAATATGTCACCATTCTAATGAGTTCATTCACTCTGTATTTTTACACCTTCTGTACATTTATTTCATTGATAAAAATTGTGCATTATTGTATCTCTGTGGTTCTTACAATATATATATGTATTTAATTTCCACCTTCATTTCATTCTCAAAATAATCCAGACCACTAAGTCTACCCCCATACATTCACATTTACTTAGTAGTGAATGTGGATAATCTCAAACTTTATGAGCCCTACATGTTGGATCAAGAGGAGGAGCAAGTCATACCTTCCTCACCTCATTCAATAAATATTTTGGGAACAAAAAGCCTCCTTAAATGGGGAGGTATGATCCATATTGGATCATTGTATTATTTTTCATATATATCACTACTTTTTGGTTGGCAAAATTGGACGAATCAATTTGTAGGGCCATTTCGACGACTGATCCAAATTTGGAAATTTGGGTCCAAAAAGAAACCAAAAATATTTCGGAGCCATTTTGAGGAATCAAATGACAATTGTTTTGGTCCAAACCTTATTATATGGGAATATTAAAAATTCTACACATTGATACCTTTCCAACAACGCAAGTCGTTTGTGAATTGGAAATCGTATGAGAATGTTATGTCTCCCTCAAGTTGACCTACCATATTGATCACCATGGTGCGAGTGGACGCCATTTCAACCTCCATTACTTAGACATGTGGGGCTAGACACGTAGTGGATTTTATAATAAAATTCTAGAAGGTCTAAAGCCTTATCACAATTGAAGGTCAAGGAAGTAAAAAACCTATCCCTAAATGGCTATCGGGCTATGTTAAATACTGAGCCACTAAGAGGAGAAGGGGTTCCATTATTTTGCATTGTATCTTGTTCCATAGCTAAGAAAAACATCCAAGAGTGGTATTCTATGAGCATTACAGAGGAGGAGATATTATGTAGTATCCATACAAGCCACATGTCAAAGGTAACTCCACAAATATTGCCTCTTTCTTTATACTTGCACCATTTCTTTACCAGAGAAAAGAGGAGAGAAGCCTCACCTTCTAGTTTGGTTTTCTCTCATATTGGGTTTCCCATGTCATATCTCATGTTTATTTGTGGATGGTGTGAATGCATTTTACTCTTCTCTATTTTTTCTACGTTTTATCTATTTTATCAATAACTAAATATTTTGGAGATATAAAGGAAATAAACCTTAATAGTAAAGATTTCAGTGTTTTATTAGATCTGTTGTGATGAACTGTTCCATTAGATTATCCATGACAATTTACAGATCAATTATTACAGATCAATTATGGGGTACAAAGAATTCATAGAATAAAGAATGGCATTTTAATGGAATAAATAATGACATATTGGGATGTTTATGGAATAAAGAATGACATTTTTTTTTCTTTGATGAAAATATGGTATAGATGAGATTTTTCAGCAGAGGCATGTCTTTAGAAAATTTATGCACATATGAATGGTGTTCATAATAGCATGCATGAAAATGGATGTGTATACATTGTATAAGATGATATTGACACCATAACTTCAACCAATCTCTATTACTATTTTTATATTTAAACTAACTTGTTTTTTTGTTGATATATGTAGTTGTTGATAACTGATGTTGACAATGTGGGAAACGATGAAATATTGTTTGAATCCATGGAATCGAAGGAGACAATTAAAAAGGCCATGAGAAAGGAAAATAAGAAACTTATTGCATTGGGTAGGTGTGAACCATTGGGGGAGAACAAAGAAAGATGCATGTTTTTATGGAAGATATACAATGATATGAGGTAAGTGCCATCTTTGAAAAATGTTGTTGATCACATATATACTATTTGTTAACACCATCTTATGGATGAATTTTATACGTTTTGTATTTACAAAACGACATATTTTCACAAACATTCTTTCTTTCATTTACCTTTAAATTTTATTTTGCTACTTTCTATGCATGAATCATACTATGCCATTTTCAATTATTTTCTAGTATATAGATTGGGTATGGGGAATTGAGAGTGATGTGAGGCACGGGGGGGGGATGAGATTGTGGTTTTCCATGTGAAGTAGAGAATAAATTATTCTCAAAACCAAGAGAATCTCATTCAGGTATTCCTCTTTAGTCTTTCTAGAGTCTCGTAAATGTTGATATCTTTGTTATTTATTTAATTATATAACCTTTTATTCTCTGATAATTTTTTCAAGTCTTCACAATGGAAATGAAACTAACAACTAACTTATGTGTCATGTGGTTTTACAAGCTCCCACCTCATCAATATCATGGATGCGGATAGTTAGTACTCATTTTTCCATTTAAGTGAGTGTGTGTGCACAATTGTCAAAGATTCATGTTGTTGGCACAGGGGAAGACCCAGGGTTCAACACTACAACAACGCACCAAAAAAACCCTAACTACCGACCCTTTTGGCAACACCTATGAAGTAGATGAAGTCTCACCTAAGGTAGAGGCAGGGGTGGTTGCAGGACTCAGGAGTCTGTAACCTTATATGGGACATAGATATGTGATTGTAATACTTAACAGAGCACTTAGAATCGACAATTCATCAATATTCAACCACTATCTACTTCGCAGATAAAACATAGCATCACATCATTCATTCAGATCTAATGTATCTAAGCACTTCTCATAGAGAATTATATTAGATCTTACAGATTCAAGAACTAAGCACATTCACATAGGTCAGATCTAACATCCATATACATCGTTAGCACAAAGCATAAACAAATCTATCTATCAATATCAAAGCACTTAGCAAGTAAAGACATAAACACATCAACACATTGCATAGAGCATAGAAACACAACATGTACATGGTTCACCCCCACCCTGGGGCTACGTCCACCAACTCTTCTTCTTTATTATCTTCAGTTAAGCTTCTTACAGGCACATAGCATCAAAATTCTACTCCACAGAAGATGAGATATCTGCGCACACTCCACCAGTTCCTCCTTCTTCGAGCTAGGGCACAACACCAAGAATTCTTACAATTACTTGCATGTATCTCTGCAAGTCTCACATAGTATGCACAAAGCATCTACAATCCATACTTATCACTTAGCCCAATATCACATAGATATGCATATATATATATGCCTCTCCTTACTTTTCCTAGACATCTATTTATACTTTACAAAATAGGCCTAAACATGGGTAAACCCATGGGCCGACATCCCATACCCGTTACATAATCCCAAATCCCAAAAAGGATCGAAAAATGGGTCGAGATCCTATGATCTCCGCTTCGTATTGCGCTCCACCTTTGACAGGCTGTCGAAGTCCCAAAATAGGTTAGACTTGACCAAGGATCTCCCAAAACTTGGTCAAGGGCCAACATGCCCCCAACACTCACCTGTGACTCGTCCCGAGTCACTTTGATATGGGTAGTTCTACTTCGAAAATGCTTGGATCGATATTCTTCAACTTGTTGCTATGCCATGGCCTCTTGTGCAATGAACTCTTGGATGACTACCTCATTCACAGGTCCCTCTAGGCACTGTTCAGCTGCAATGACAACCTACTCTAGTTCTTATCCTCGGCCTTCAACCTCTGTGAATAGTTGGTAAGACTTATCTTGTATAGGTTGGAGCCTCTAAGTTACTTCCATAACTATTCTCTAGATAGTGTGGATCTACTGCTGAGCAGAGCATTGATCTTGGGATTTCTTCATTCTTTCCATAGCCGATAGGGGTTTCAACTGCGCCTGTATCTCTTCGGCTTGATACTTCGCCTCTCAAAGCTGTGACTCTAGTGCCTTCAGTTCTGGATTCTTAGTGAGCTTCTCGTAGGTTTGGGCACTACGATCAGTGAGTTTCTTACATTCCATAGCAAGGAATTTTATTCTCTCAACTACGCTTTGAGCAGTTTCTTCTCTTTGATCCCTTACATCTTGTGGAGTTTCGGGCACTTTGCATAGCTCTAAGTCTGCTATGCATTTTTGTAGCTGCTAGATAGCTTCTGTGAACTGTTGTACTTGCTTTGTGACTCAGTCCTCTGCCTTTATTTTCTAATATTTTCACAGAGCAAAGTGCTCTACTGACCACTTCTTTCACTTCGAGTTGCTCAGTGAGAAAATTTTCTTTTCCTTGCTGCATCTGTGCTTTTTATTCACCGAACTTTGCTTGGAGAGGAATATTTTCCTGTTCGACAGCTCGATGCTGTTCTAAAAGTAATCCTTGCACTTGCTTCAATTCGTGGGTGGCTTGTTATATTTCTTCTTGTGCTCATTGAAGGTGAGCTTCGACTGTATCATCTAGTCGGTGGAGTTGGACTGGCTCATCTACCAACTCTGGTTCTCCTGATGGCAGGGGCACAGTGGAGACTATGTAGCTGGACTGAAGTGCCTGCTGTACCCCTCAAATTTTGACTTCAATTATCTCATACATTTCTTCCTTCTTGGATTCTTGTTTCTCTGCTATTTCCAGTGAAGCATCATTCAGGGCTGCTATGATGATGTCAAAATCATCGGAGGTGAGGACAATCTGGATCTTGGTCATGGTGGATTTCGATTTCTTTCGGGAAGAAGGTTTTGGGGGGGAAAACTTCCTCTTATTTAAGGGGTCAACCTAATATTTGGGCGGTATTAATTCACCTGGTTTCTATTCATCTTCTACTTCATCATCACCCCCTCGGTCAGGTGACACTGAAGCAATCTTTCCTGAGGTGCTGCTTAAATTTTGGACCTCCTCAATCTTCTGTATGTTGGTTCCGGGCGTTTTTCTTTATCAGTGTCCTTTGGGATGTCAAGATCATATATATCTGTAGGGTTTGTGGTGATAATGAGGTCAACGAACCATTACTTAGTGATCTCCTCAAGGTCTTCTTCTATAATCTTATAATATGACTGGAGCTTCTCTTTATGTTCATCTACTCACGATGTAATGTAGGTGAAGTGCCAATCTGCGATGAACTTCATCAGGGGTTGGAACCTCTATAAGCTGTTCAGAGTCATGCGAGGCTCAGCTTCGATGGATCCCTTTAGCTGGAGGTAATATGTATGAAATACAACATTCGACTGCCACTATTTGTTCATATCACTTGAATACCACAGGGTAGCAAACTTCACAGTGAGCGGTTTGAACAGTTTTATGTTTGGGAAGGTCACACCTTCTGGAATCTCCCAGGAAACAAATGCAATGAGAACGAGGAGCTAGCTGAAATGAAATTCATAACCCTGATCCTGTGCTTCTTGGCAGTCTAGTTCCAACTGGTTAACTAGGTACTTCACCTAGTTCATCTGTAGGCCTTCCACGCACTTCAATGTGAGGTCAATGATAAAGCTAGTGACCTGCATAGGTCGGTTCTTCCTTACTAAATTTCAAGCTATCAGTTGACATGCTAGATGCACTGCACCACTCCATATGGAAGCTACCTTTTAGCCTCTTGTTCCCTTCTCAAAATCGCCATATGTATCCTTGATCTTCTATGATTGCGCGTGATCTGCGGCTTTTCCTGGATAAAATTCCTGCGGGTCGGGTCCTTGCATAATTAGTCCTGTGATCCTGTGGATCAATGTTGGGTCAACTGTAATGTGGTGGTATAGCCATAAGTAGCTGCCATGGTAACACAAAAATAACATCTTGACACAGGAATTGACTTCCTAGTGTCTTCCTAAGTGTGGGATCTTCATGACATTCAACAAGGTGGACTGCATGAGGTTCGTCATCCACAAATGAGGGATAATATTAGAGTTCTTCCCTTTTGTTCTAGCTAGGTACTTGTATGGGGCGAGCATACCATAGATCTTGTGATATCCGAGGTTGAAGTTGTTGAACTTCAACATTGTGATCTTATCCTGCTCTTCTTGAACTATGCATATCTCCTTCGGGAGGTACACAATGACCATAGTGTACTTGAAATCTCTTGGCATGCTATCACGATTCACTGCGCCAGCTAGAGGAAGAAAGTAATCGGGAAATACAGTTGGAATCAACTTCGCATTTTCTAGGTTGTCTTTGTGCTTGGTTCTCATTTCTGCCGAGGGTCGAGATGATCCGTCTCCGAGAGTAGTAGACATAGAGGCTTGCAGTCCTCTTATCGATGATGCTTGTATACCTACAGACATCAACATTACTCATTCAATCATGAGGTCAATGAGAACCTCTTCGACAACTTTCTCTGCAGCGTTGAACTTGTCTGACATACACGCTCAGGGTTGTAAATCTCGGGTTCGAGGAATAACTTAGACACTGCAATGGGATAGAGGGAAATAGTGCAATGATCACTATGTAAAATCAATGAATCTGCAGGATCAAATTCATGGTTAGCAAAAGTGTTCTTGGTGCATGGCATGACAGGATAAATAGATAACTTGGCAATGGATCTCTTGCAACGAGAGAGAAACCTTCATTAACTCTATTTTGTTCATTACCACGCGGTCCAACGGTCTAGTGGTGAACCATAAATGCCTTTATACCCATTCAGGGGGTTGGTCAAATGGTTATATTGGTCCCAAGGGATATATTGCTTCACCCTGGTGAAGTACCATGTGATGTTGTTCTGGTATTTCAACGAAGCTCCAATTTTGCAAATTTTCCCTCTGCGAAGTTCCCTCTGGAACCTTCTGTAACTTTTCAATCTTAGCTCTCTTCTTACTTATTTTTCTAGCCTTCTTTCCGGTGAGCTTCATATCGGAATTCCTTTTTCCATTCTGATTCTTATCTTCTGTTGGCATAGTAACTTCACGCTGTTGAGATTATTTCCTAGAAATCAGGGGTAATACTTCATCTGTATCTGGAATAGGTACTGCAATCTTCTGTGGGTATTCTAGTGTTTTTCCATCTTCAACATTCCAGTCTTTGGTTTTAAATAGATTCACTTGGTTCTCTTGTTCTTTAATCAAGTGTGCGATCCTCCTAGTCATGAAATCTTTTAGCTCTTGCTTCTTTTTTTCTAAGACTTATTTTTCTTCCCTTATGGCCTGATCTCTTTCAATCCAAGGTTTTTTGAGCAACATAGTAAATGGAGAATTGTCCTCAATAAATTTAACAACTTCATATTCTTCCTCTGTCGAAGTCCCACTAGCATTCATAGGTATCTGGGTGATCTTTCCACATAGGTTTATCATATTTCCTTTAAATATCCCTACTCCCAATGAAGGAGTCATAACAAGATTCCCTAAAAGTTCCCAAGTTCTTTCTGTCATGATATTCACCTATGTTTCCTCATCTAGAACACAGTCAATGTTGAAGTTTCCTATTCTTGCTTCAATGCATTATTTTTCTTTGAAGACCTCTGATAAGATGATATGTCGGTGATCATTCAGGGTTTATTTCATCTGTAGCAATACTTTCTCTGATTCTTTTTGGGGTTATTCCATAATCTTAGTTTCTAGACTTTACTCATGGTCTTCTTGTCTCATATTCATCCTTTCAAGCTGAGCAATCATTCTAGGGAAATCCAAAACTTCATGGTCCATAGCTTTGCAACAGAGGCAACTAGGTCTTCTTCCAGGGAATCCCTTAGCAATATGTCTTGGTTTTCTGCAACTGTAGCAAAGGGTTAATCCTCTCTTTATTTTAAATGATCCCCAACCTTTCCTGTAATGCACGCTAGGATCATAGTAGCTAACCTGCAAAAAATTATTTCTAGGGTCCTACATCCATTTGTTAGTCCAAACATTCTTTCTATACATAGGTATAACATATTTTTCACTATTCTTATCATATCTACTTATATCACATCGTCTTTCATCTGTTAGTGCCCTAATTTTCAAGCTAGGAAAAATCTTATCAAACATGCTTAGATCCATACTTTAGAAACAAAAATTTCCACTAATATTACTTCTATAGAACCCAAATATTAAAGATCTAAAACTTTTCACTATTCTTACCTTTATCAGAGCACAAAACATTCAGATCTTACCTCTTTTTATTCATATTGGAATTCTTTCCTTAGCATGGATATTCACAAACTAAGTAGAGTACTGCGCACTAGAGTGATAGATCTATGAACAAAGATTTCACAATTTCAGGTCAGATCTTTGCACAAAGCTTCTTCTTCCTTAGTTCCCAACAATCACAGTTTCAGGTCCCGACAATGAAACCCTTTGTTGGAACAAGGGCAGACCCAGGGTTCAATGCTACAACATTGCGCCAACAAAACCCTAACTATCGTCCCTTTTGGCAACACCTGCGAAGCAGATGAAGTCTCACCCGAGGTAGAGGCAGGGGTGGTTGCAGGACTCATGAGTCTGCAACCTTAGCTAGGACACATATATGTGATTGTAATACTTAACAAAGCACTTAGCACTGACAATTCATCAATATTCAACCGCTATATACTCCGCAGATAAAATAGAGCATTGCATCATTCATTCAGATCTGATGTATCTAAGCACTTGTCATAGAGAGGTAGATTAGATCTAGCAGATTCAAGCACTAATCACATTCACATAGGTCAGATATAACATCCATATACATCGTTAGCACAAAGCATAAATCTATCTATCTATCTATATCAACACACTTAGCAAGTAAAGACATAAACACATCAACACATTGCATAGTGCATAGCAACACATCATGGACATGGTTCACCCCCACCCTGGGGCTACGTCCACCAACTCTTCTTCATTATCTTTGGTCAAGCTTCTTACATGCACATAGCATCAAAATCCTACTCTGTAGAAGACAGGAGATCTGTGCGCACTCTGCCAAATCCTCCTTCTTCGAGCTTTGGTACAACACCAAGCCTTCTTATAATTACTTGCATGTAGATCTATAAGTTTCACACAGTATGCACAAAGAATCTACAATCCATACTTAGCACTTAGCCCAATATCACATAGATATGCATATATATGCCTCTCCTTACATTGCCTAGACATCTATTTATACTTTAAAAAATAGGCCTAAACATGGGTAAACCCATGGGATGACATCCCATACCTGTTACATAATCCAAAATCCCAAAAAGGACCCAAAAAGGGGTCGAGTTCCCACGATCTCTTCTTCATCTTGTGCTCCTCCTTCTACAGGCTGGCGAAGTCCCAAAATAGGTTAGACTTGACCAAGGATCTCCCAAAACTTGGTCAAGGGCCAACACATGTATATTTCAACCCTTTACTAAATTATAGGCACAAATCACCCTATTATACAATATTTAGGGTTTACAAAAAACATGTATTCCTGTAACTTGTAAATTACCAACACCATACATGGATTTTTCTTCCTAAGGCATGAATTTTTCATCATGTCCCATTTTCATGCATGTTTTTTCATTTACAAGGAAACTTTTAGCCTTTATGGACAATAGAGGGTTTCATGTTTCAAAATGCACAAATAAAGTATGAATAGATGTAAAATAATAAAATCCAAACTCCACAATTTGAACCACTCAATTTGGAGGTCATATGAGTTTTAGGCATGCATTTTACACTAAGATAGTTTTAACCTCCATTTTACAAAAAAGTCTTGAACCTTGGTTCAAGGTAGAATTCTTTAGTCATTTTAAAATGCACTCTGGATAATATATATAGATTTATAATCTTATTAACTTCACCTAAAAACTTATATAACTAAATTAGGAGCTATATATAAGCATGGATGTGCCTTTCCATTAGGTCACTTTCTACCTTTTTGGTTTCTCAATTTACAAGGTAGAGTTTTCCTCTTTTACACAACAACCACTTTTATGTTTGAAGATGAAAATATATGGAGATGATTTCCATAGATTTTTTGGGTGGTTTTCCAACAACTAGGAAGGTACATGACTCTCTATTTGTGGCAGTTGATAGGTTCAACAATATGTGCATTCTTATGCCTTGTAAAAAGACCATCAAAGGACAAGAAAACACAAAACATGTTCCTTGAATAGGCCTAGGTAACTTTGGGATACCAAGGAATTTAATCTCAAATAGGGCTACTAGATTTCTCAGTTCCTTTTGGACTACACTTTAAGAGAAGGTAGACACCAAATTGAAAATATATACAAATTTCCATCCATATATAGATGGGAAGACATAAATATTCAATGGGACTTTGGTTTATCTTTTGAGGGGTTACAATAAAAAACATCTGAAGACCTGTGATGAAAGTTTGACCTATATTCAACAATATTATAATAGAGAAGTCCATACTTCTATTGGTAATTCCCCTTTTGAAACTTGCTTTGGGTATTTGTCACCTTCTCCCTTGGATGTTGTATATGGAAAACGAGGTGTGAGGGAATACATCATAGGATAAGCATTGAAATTGAGAAATTTGTTGAAAATATTAGGCAGATCCATTTGTAATTACATGAGACATTGAATAAGTTGTCCTAGGAAAAGTACAAGTTCCAATATGATCTAGACATATTTGAGAAAACATTCAAGGTGGGAGATAGAGTTTAGTTGAATTTAAACAAATATGGCTACATGGTCTTGGTAAGAAGAACAAATCTCTACAATATGGTCCTTTTGAATATTGGAGAAGTGGGTGACAATGCCCATAGAATCAATCTACCCTAATATATTCACATTTACTGATTAACGAATGTGGAAAATTTGAAACTCTATGAGCCTTCCATGTTGGATCAAGAAACAAAGGACCACATGTTATACACTAATTTTCCACCTGATCACTTGATGGAAATCATCTAGAGGTTAACATACCGAGACACTAAATCATGCCACTTTTCCCTTGAGTTTTCAACATATTTTTGTCTGTTCACTGGTTTTCCCTTTGCAACTTGTGACCAAAGGTTGATGGCCACAAATTTATCTCCTTCAAGTCATGACCGATCATGAACCATAAGAATTTAGGACACAACTAGGTTTGTTATTCTCCAATTAGGATTCGTTTCCATAAGATATGATCAAGGCTCAAATTTATCAAAATTCAACTTCAATAAGCTTTCTATATTGAGTGTCTCGATTTCTCCATTGTCTTATCTCTATCATCCTATATATTGAGGGTCTCTCATGGGAAAAGGGGAGGAAAAGACAAAGTAAAATTATACTATTGGATTGATCACAGAGTTTGGGCAAGGAGATTAGGAAGATATTCATCAAGCCTATTGATTGTAAGCTGTAAGCCTTTCATTTTATTAATAGAAGATGCACATGACTTTCCCCCTTAATTTATTATATATGATTTTTATAATATTCATAGAGAATTAATATTTTCATATCTTGATGTTATGATTTTATATATGTTATTAATTCATATATGTTATATTTGATCTCGTGAAAGGTATTTATGTGTCCATTTGTGCATATCCATGCTCGTGAAAGTGAAGGGCATCTTCAAGAGAGCGAACAACGAAGGAGCATGCAGGGAAAACCACCGAATCATCAAGTAAGCTTATTATCTTGTTATTTCATATATCTATTCATGTATGATTTAGATCTAGGAAGGTCTTCTGGTTGTATCTCTATTTCTGTCTTAGGTCTAGGAAGAACCTAAGGGAGGTAACTCTTGCAGGATATAAATATCCTACAATAGCAGGTCCAACCTCCCATATAATATTTATCACTAGAATATCAAGAGGATATGGAAAAAAAATTCTAGGACTACCAGATAGGGGCATCACGACCTTTGGTAGATTGGGTTGAAAGGAAAACTTCTAGTTAAGGAAAAATGGTGCACTAGGGAGGATGTAGAGGGAAATTTTCCTCACCTCATTTTGTGAAACATTTTGGTGACCAAAGGCTCCCTAAATAGGAAGTATGATACAAAATGGATCATTATATAATTTGTGATCTATATTGGTACTTTTGGGTGGAAAATTTGAAGGAATTGGGTTGCTGGGTCCATTTTAGTGGTAGGTTGTAGTTTGGATTTTTGGGGTCCGGAACCTTCTATATCCATTTTGAGGCATCAAATGACACTTTTGATGTTAAAAAATTTACAAGCATAGATCAAATCCCCTCGAAAA
The DNA here is from genome assembly GCA_009831015.1 of Picea engelmannii. Classification (NCBI taxonomy): domain Eukaryota; kingdom Viridiplantae; phylum Streptophyta; class Pinopsida; order Pinales; family Pinaceae; genus Picea; species Picea engelmannii. The sequence continues at coordinate 71,128 of ML824931.1, forward strand.
TACTATACACACTGAGACATTTTCAATGGTGTGTGTTGAGAAATACTGAGAGTGGGGGGTGAATCAGTATTTGAGCAATAATTAATTTTCTCTCTTCTTTCACTAAAAACCTTAGGCTACTTTGTAGAGACCAGTTCTTGTATAGTATTTAGAAAACAAGAGTGCATCCAAATATCTTTCTTTATTCATCAGATGTCTATTAAGCAATAATACAGTGCAGTAAAAACAAAGCAAACCAACACACATGAGTAGGACACATGAACACCAGGATTTAAGGTGGAAACCCAAATCGGGAGAAAACCACCGCTGCCGTTGTCTCTGTCTTCAATGATTATTATTAAGAAAACATTATACAACAGTGTACTAGTGCAGACTCATACTAGTACATAGGCTTCTACCTGCAGAAGGTTGCAACCTTCTCTCATTTACCAGCCTTTCCTGGAAGGGAGCTTCAACCCTTTGAAAATCGCACCAGTTTTTACTGGTAAGATGCTTCTACTGAAGGCTTTAACCCTCAGACTCGCTGCTGATCGTGTTTCATAAATTTTCACACCCGATCAGACAGATTCAACCCCGGATTCACCGAATTTCTATGCACTGGCCATCATCTTCTTTTAGAAGAGACAGTTTTGGCATCTTATTAAGACTGGTATTCCGAAATCACATCAATACACAATTTTCTAGTGACTATGATAACTACTGCAATTATCTCTTAAGGAAACATAGATCTACTGACTACAA
>ML824932.1:0-20432 GCA_009831015.1 Picea engelmannii
GGGGGGATTGTAACACCCCTATTTCCCCCAGTTTGTAAATATAACCATATGGGCCAAGAGACTGTGGCAAACTCAATATGTGTGAATGTTTGATTTGATGGACCTTTGCATAAAAGGTCAATGAATGTAAATTATGTTATTTACTAGAAAATGGATAAGTGTTGCATGACTACTGGAAGGGGGGGTGCTAAGAGAGACCACAAATTCTATGAAAGAGATGGTGAAGGGGACCAGGAGTGGTTGTGTTAACATCCACCAGACCAGTACTTTGTTGGATTTAATTTCTCAAGATAAGAACAACCCCTTGACCCAGAAATGAATTACAGTCAGGCTAGTAAGTGGGAAGACCTCCTCAAGATTTAATGAGGGATGGGGCAGAGCACCCATATGCAAGGCTTCTAGACCTGACCACGGACTAGGAATTCAGACCACATGCAATCTTGTTGAGGAAGGAAAGAAAGGAAGGCATTGTGGGCAGAGGAAGGCTTGCGAAGAGTGCAGAGACGAGATCCTAAGCTCTCGGGTTCGAGGAAGAACTGTGAAATAGAGTGATTTCTGATCACAAGAAATAGAGACTGAATCGGAAGAAGGAGAGTAATCTTCGTCCCTATCTATGATTGAGTTGGGATAAGGAGAGTAACCTTCATCCCTATCTATGACTGAGCCGAGAGAAGGAGAGTAACCTTCGTCCCTAACTTTCATTGAGCCGGAAGAAAATATTCAATCTCAAAGCATCGTGGTCTAGCTCGGGGGTGGCCAATGGTAAATCTGTTAGGAGTGACTGAGCCTATGGTTGGGTGGAAACATGCACCCCTTTCAGCAATCGTATCACGTCTTCTATTTCTGATAAGTGTTTTCATACTTTGTGTATTGAGTTGAAATAATGGATGAATGCATGGGTTTATATATATGCATCTATAAATGGTTTCTGTGTGAAATAGTCATGATATGTGTATGCATTCATCTCCTTGTGAACTTGTGCTTCTGACTGATAGTCTATATGCCCCAGCTTATCCCTTGAGGAATCTTGAGACCTAATCCTGTAGGACGGCCAAGATAGGAGATATCGTGTCAATCTGACCCCATCTGTCTGAAGAGGATATCCCTTTTAGACTCCTTGTTGTGTGACTGAGGTTTCATGCCAAAGTCCTTAACCATTTCATGATAAATCTCAGGAAGGATAGCAATGTTCAAGCCTTGAAAGGGGAGACCTCTTCATTTGGAAGACGAGCGGATGAGATCCGTTCAAGAGGACCCATATGACCAACACCTAGGAACGTTAGACTAAGCCTTAGGGAGTTAATCCCCCCTAGCTTTAGAGCTTCAGAAGTTCGAGACTTTGGAGTATTGATTACCTTACCAGCCTTAAACTAGGCGAAGGTAACCAGGAGATTCAGTTACCAGCAAGTTGATCTACAATGAATGGTTTCCCTAGTGATTAGGTGAACCTATCTCACCCACTGAACTGGGATCCAACTCCCCATCGCGAAGTAGTGCAAACCACCGATCGAGAATGTTCAAAGGTCCCCTCAGTCGTTGGATCTACAACGTGAAGACTTCGACGAAGTTCTACTTCGGGAGAATAGAGATGTTATAGCATCAAACTCCCCGAACACCGAAGCTGCGAAGTAATGTGGACCATGGATCTAAGGATCCTTCGGGACCCCTCCTGACCATTCGATCATGAGGACATGTGTATCACATCGAGAGTACGTGGGAGCCCATGTGTCGAGTGATGGCATTGCCAGGGGCGGCAACCCCGTGGCATGGTAAAGGTACCCTAGAGAGAAAGTTACAAGTCGTAGACCCTTGAGGTTACATGGACCTGCCTTGGCCACGAGATCGAAGGGCATGAAGGGTGATCAGTCCAGAATGACATGGGTAGTGACGTCACCTAGGGTGACGTGGACCCATGTTTGACGTGCCATGTGTCACTCAGATTCATGCATATCGCATACCCCTTAGACTCATTGGAATGTGATATGTGTCACCCTTGGCCCCTTTACACGTGTCAGCCCCTGGCACGAGCCCACCTAGCCAAAGTGGTTAGTGAAGTGACTAGAACTCTAGGAGTCCGGGACTTCAGACTCCGAAAGAATTGGGGTATAATTTGTAGAGAGTCCAAAAGGATGAAGTGTCAGAGTCCATCCTGGCCATTGGCATCGGGAGACACATGGAACCAGATCATGTACTTGGGCGGTTTAACACACCGGAATGAAGCAAGTGTGAAAGGTTGAAGACCCCTGAAGTTGTAGGGAGCTGGAGGAAATCTTAACCATCCATCAACCGGGACGTGTGTCAGTATATCGTTAGCTCTAGAGGAGAGCCACTCCAGAGGATTTGAAGCTTGGTGCTTCGAAAATCTCCAAAGCCCAAAGTAACAGAGAGGATCTCAACCATCCATCGTTTGGGGATGAGTGGTGGGCGATCTCTTACTTCAGAGGATAGCCACTTCAGAGGGTTTTTGGAGTGTGCATGCGAATTCGGCTGAAGTCTGAATTTTTTGAAGGAAGAGACTTGGTTGTAGATCTCAATTAGGAACAAGGATTGTTGATCCCACTCTTGTGGTTTCAGAGGATTGTGCCTCTGGAAGAATTGGCCGCAATGTGAGGCAAGAACACCTGAAGAACTTTGGGAATCCATAACTTGCAACCCAAAGCTCAGATTTGAGCCTAGTAGCAGTCATTAGAATGATACGGGTGATTAGAAGAGGATAAAGACCTCGGACAAAGGATTTGAGATGTTAAGGAGAGTGAAATTTTGATGCCCCATCCCTAGGAAAGATACCTAGGGGTCGGGTGTGTTACAATTTTATTAGAATAAAATCGAATTCTCTATATGAGGGTGGGGGTATGTTTTCTCTATTATTCCCCCACCCCCACCCAGTCAATATTCTTAACTATTATTTACCAAAAAAAATACAATTAATTTATGTGAGCTTTGGCTTAATAAGTAAACTTGAACCCAACATGCCACCAAGAAAAGAAATTACTTAATTTTCAATAGCAATCGATATCAAATTTTCAATCCCTCTTTCTTCTTGATCTGTTGTAAGTTTTACATGTGCTACAGATGCTCCTAAAGTTGTTCCAATAATAGCTCATATCTACATATTTGAGAGGGGTATTTTTGTTTATTAAAATATGAATTTATGTTTTTTTTTATTCTTTATCAGTTCCCGCAATAATAGAAAAAACAATTTAGGCAAACTAAAAAATTAATTTAAGACATAATGAATCAAAACTTTAAAATTTAAAAGTTCTCATAATGTGGGGTAACCATTCTTTACCCAAGTAAAAACCCCACAGAACTTTGAAAAACCCTCAGGGTACTCGAATTATATAGACTCAATCACTCAAATATGGAATTCCAACAATTTTTTACCAAATTTCAGTAAAAATTGATCGGAAAATATACCCATAAAAACGCCAAAAAAATCGAACATTTAAACTACGTGAAAATAAGATATACACACAAACAAAACAACCCATGGAATCCCAAAATACCCAAAAATAGTTAGCCTCTAAACACTCCCTCATCTCAGTGTCTTTCTTAGCATGTCAAGATAAAATATTATGGTCTTTCTTCGCAATCTTGCTTTCTTATATGATTTCAAAAAATTAAAAATACATTGATCATGGCAAGTATTTTTTTTTTTACAGAAACGGTTATAGATTATATTAATGGGGTGGACTAGCCACAGATCCGATTACAAATGGCCTCGAATTTCTTCGGGCCTGTCTTTCTGAACCATTCTACTTCTATAGCTAGAGACTTGTGAACTGAACTAGTTCTTGTACATCTTCTAATAGAATTGGATTAAATTTAGATGCCGAAACACCAGTTACTATTTCAGCTTAAGTCTCAGCATTGTTTCAGTATAAGTCTCAGCACTGTTTCAGCATTTGTTACAGCGGTGTTTCAGCATAAGTTCCAGCACTGTTTCAGCATATGATCCAGCACTGTGTTTCAGCATAAGTTACAGCACTGTTTCATCATATGTTCCAGCACTGTGTTTCAGCATAAGTTACAGCACTGTTTCAGCATAAGTTACAACACTGTGTTTCAGCATATGTTCCAGCACGGTGTTTCAGCATAAGTTCCAGCACTGTTTCAACATATGTTCCAGCATTGTGTTTCAGCATAAGTTACAACACTGTTTCAGCATAAGTTCCAGTACTGTTTCAGCATATGTTCCAGCACTGTGTTTCAGCATATGTTCCAGCACTGTGTTTCATCATATGTTACAGCATTGTGTTTCAGCATATGTTCAAGACCTGTTTCAGCATATGTTCTAGCACTGTGTTTCAACATAAATTACAGCCATGTTTCAACAAATGATCCAGCACTATTTCAGCAAATGATCTGGCACTGTTTCAGCATATGTTCCAGCACTGGGTTTGGTCTTGTCCCTTTCTTTTCAATTTGCATGCTTCCATTTAGGTTGAGGCTGGTCAAGGTAGATCCCCCGTGGTTAGCTGGCCAGAATCTCACCTATTTATTCAGGATGCTTTCCCTGGGAAATTGTCTCCCTGGGTGGATGAGAATGGAATCTCTTCCCCATGATAGCAGAGTTAGGATGCTCTTCATGTATCTGTCCTGGCGCCCCTGCTCTTATTCTAGTGCGTCCCTGCACAAGACTTCTCTCACCTACCTCATACCTTCGCGCCTACACTTTGGATTCCTTCCTGGCAAATTTCAGACTTTTGCAATTTCTAACAGGAGAACTCCAGACGATTCCTTCTCCCCAAACTCTAAGGGATAGGTTCATAAATTTCAGCTCCATTTATGCTGATGACTCCCTTGCCCAGGGAGGTGCCTCTGTTCGCTTTATGGTCTGCCAACTGATTAAGATGCCTGAGGACGTGGTAGAACTTCACCTCTTCAAAATATTTCATCGGGTCCAAAACCTTCCTATAATAATGGTCCAAGCACATGTTTTTGGGAGCCTTCCTCTGATTGAGAGCATGGATAAAGATTCTAGAGTCCCCTATGACAACCAACTTCGAAATTGATAACTTCCTGGCCTGAGCCAGCCCCTGCCAGATTGTTAATATTTCAGCTGTATTATTGGTGTTCAGACCCAACCCCCAGGAAAAGTTGAGCACAATTTTCCCTGAGATGTTGAGTAGGACCCCTCCACTTCTCGCGGGACCGGGATTCCCTTTCGAGGCCCCATCCACCTGCAGGATATGCTTCTCCAAAGAAGATCTCCACTTTAAGAACTCTTGTTCCTCCAGCCTAATTTCCCAAGGGGAATAGTGTTTGGTAAATTGTTTGGTTCTGTCCAGGAGGGGGGGATCAAGCTCATGGAACTCATCTTTGTTAGGGGTTACTTCGTTGGTGATATTAGTCTTCGAAGCTATCAGATCCCCCAGTATCGCTTTCACTTTGAGTGCAGTTTGGGCCAGCTTCCCTGCTATATCCCTGAAGATCCTGTTGTTTCGCTCCAGCCACAGTTTCTAGCAGACTACTTTCGGCACCCACATCCAGCAATGCTTTAGCAGGTTCAAATCGGTAAAGGAGAAGGGATCCAGATCGATCCAGGAGGAAAACAAAGAGGTAACTGAAGAAGGCAGGGGTACAATCAACTGGCCAAGAATGAGATTCCAAAGTTCCAGAGCAAAGGGACAGAGGAGAAAGAGGTGGATAGAGGTTTCAACATGACAACCACAAAGAGGACATCGAGAGGGCCCTTCCCAGCCTCTTTTTGAGAGGTTTTCCCAAGAAAGGATACTGTTGTGCAGAAGGGACCAGCAGAAGAGATCTATTTTGGGAAGGGAGGGAAGAAGCCAGATATTTCTCCACACCGAGGGATCAGGGGCTACCCAAGGGATTTCTTGCAGGGCTGCATAACCAGCTGCAGCTGAGTAACTGCCAAACGTAGAGCCCCAACCTCTTTTGTCCTTCTTCCTGGCCGAGGAGGGGGAGTACCCTTGAAGAGCATCCAGGAGGGTTCGAGCTTCAGTTTCTAAGTGTTGCGGATAGTCCCCCAAATCCCACTTAAGCCAAGAGTCGTCCTGGTTCCAAGCTGAAAGGTCCCACGGGGTGACTTTGCTAAAGGAATGGAGCCAACTCTTGATGTTTTCCATCCCTTCCGAAAAACTTAAAGGGGTCTGTCCTAAAATAGAGTCTTCCCAAAACTTGATTTTTCTACCGTTCCCCGGGATCCAATAAAGCTTTGAGGTAATCACATCAAGAGCCTTAAGGAAGAGAGAAAGGATGGGATAGTCTTTTCTAGTCAAGGGGGGGTGATCAAGGCACCTTTCTTTGTGACCACAGAAATATTTAAGCCTTAGAGCTTTGGAGCTCCAAGTGGTTTTACCTCTTATCATCTTCCAGAGAATCTTACCTCCCATGGCCAGATTCTAAGTGGCCACATCTCTTACTTGCAGCCCACCTTCCATCATGGGGGCTTTAACCTTATCCCAGCTGATTAGGTGCATTTTTTTCCCCTCATTCCTTCCCCCTTCCCAAAGAAACTTTCTCAAGATGTTGTCTAAGTCTCTTACAAAACCTCTCGGGGCAAGGAGAATGGAGGCCTGGTAGACAGGAAGAGAGGTGAGAACAGAATTTATGAGGATTAACTTCCCTTCTTTGTTCATCCATGTTACTCCCCAGGCCAAGATCCTGACTTTCATCTTGTCCAACAGAGGCAGCCACAGGTTACTTCTGGGAGCTTCTTTGACTAGCGGGATTCCTATATATTTAATGGACTCCCACGTTGAAGCTCCTTCCATTTCCAGCACCCTAGAAATGCCAATCATTTCTATAGGAGGGCAGTTCCAACCATAAATTTTACTCTTCCTCAAACTAATTTCTTTGCCTGAAATTTCAGTGTAGTCATCCAATTCTTTCTTGAGAGCTCTTGCGGTGGACAGGTTGGCTTGGCCCAGAAGGAGCGTATCATCGGCAAATTGAGCATGATTAATTCTCTCAACTCTAGGAGCAATTGAGAGGCCTATTAAGGAGTGTTGTTGCATGCTCTTATTCAGCTGAAAACTTAGCATAGACGCTTGAATGGCATAGAGCAGGGGGGACAGGGGGCAGCCCTGTCTAACTCCCCTTGAGGCTTAAAAAAAATCAGTTGGTCTGCCATTGACCAAGGGGGTGATCCACGGCCCCGCTATACAGGCCCTAATCCAGCGAATCAAATGTGGGTGAAATCCCATCTTGAGCATCACAGCAAAAAGGAAATTCAGTCGGACTTTGTCAAAGGCATTCGCCAGATCCAACTTGACTAACTTTCCTTTCTCCTTCCTTTGACAGCTTGAGTGGATAGCCTCTTGCACCAGGATAATATTGTCCTGGATTTGTCTCCCCTGGATGAAGCCCCCCTGGTTCTCCAGGATGATCCTGGGGAGGACTTTTTTTATTCTGTTTGCTATTACTTTGGTGATGATTTTGTACCCCGAATTGCAAAGCGAAATAGGACAGAATCTTGAAAAGCTTTGGGCACCTCTCTCTTTGGGGATTAAAGATAGAAAGGAGGAGTTGGTGCTCCCTCCAATTTTGCTACAGTTCTGAGATTTCCTCACCATTCTGACTAGATATTTTTGGATGATATCCCAACAGGCTATATAGAACCTGGCCGCGAATCCATCAGGCCCGGGGGATTTATCTGGGTTCATAGCTTGGAGAGATTTGTTGATCTCCTCAGTCGTGATAGGGGTTGTCAGCCAACGGTTGTCTTCTTCATTTATCAGCTTGGGGACCACCGTGAGAGGATAGGGCTCCGGTCTAGTAGGGGCCTCCAGCTCTTCAGTAAACAGATTTTGTTAGAAGGAGTGGGATGCAAGTTTAATATCCTCAAGTTTTTTGTAGGTTTGTCCCTGAAAATGGATCTCTCTGATTGAGTTATGATTTTTTTGGGATTCTGCCTGCTTGTGGAAGAAAGAAGTATTTTTGTCTCCTGCTTGGAGCCAGAGACTTCTCGACTTTATTCGCCAGCACTCTTCCTCTCTTCTGAGAGCTCTGTGAAGCTTCTTTTGCAGCTCCAACTCGTCGTTCAGCATCGCTGGGGTTACCAGGGAAGACTCCATATGACGTTGGTGATTCTCTAGGGCCCTTTGGGATTTTTTCCTTTCCTGCATAGGGGAGGGCAGGTTCTTTGCCCAGTTTTTTAGATCCACTTTGAGCCTTCTCAGTTTCTCTTCCCAAATGAAGAAAGGAGATCCCGACACACTCTTCTTCCAAGACTCTGAAACTAGCTCGAGGAAGCCTTCCGAGGAGACCCATAGCAGGTTGAAGCGGAAGGGGATCGGGCCCAGGTTTTCCCCGGGGGTCAGGGAAAGGGAGATGGGCTTATGATCAGAGGTGCAAGCTTGCAGGATTTCAGACGAGGCTAAGAGCCCAAGGGTTAAAAAGGAAGAGTGAACCAGGAAGCGGTCTAAACGGGTTGCAATGTGCCCCGGTCCCACTCTTTTGTTGTTCCAGGTGAAATTTCCTTTACTGGGTTTGATGTCCTCCATATCCCAATCCAGCATAATGTCTTCAACCCACTCCCGTGCAGGGTCTCTTACGGGTGTTCCTCCATTTTTTTTCGAGAGGGCTAGGGTGACATTCAGATCTCCGGCCAGAATAAGATTCTCATGATGGTTAGTAGAAAGGAACGTATTCAAAGATTCCCAGCAATCTTTTTTTTTCGATAAAAGAACCAGAGCATAAATATTGAAGAGGCTAACCTGATGTCCCGATTCGCGGTGCAGCAACTTCGTGAATAGCCAATGGATGGTGCTATGTTCTTCGATCAGGTCTAGCGTTGAGGAGTTCCAGAAGGTGGCTAGACCTCCTGAAGCTCCCCTGGCGCTAGCGGCTCTACCTGCTCCTTTTTTCCAGAAATTTTTACTAGCATGGAAGGTCTCAGGATCCTCCATCTGCGTCTCCTGGATCAGAAATACATACGGGGAAGTCATTCTGACTAGATCTTTGATAGCTTCTTCTTTTAGCTTGCTTCTCAACCCTCTGCAGTTCCAGGAGACGAAAAGCATTAAGAACCGGAGGGGGGGGGTGGCTCCTTCGAAGCCTTGCCTTTTTTTGAGGATCTGGTTTCTATCATAGCCAGGATGGTATGTTGAATTCCTGCAGTTACGTCCCTGTAAGATTTCTCGTCCCTTTTTTTTCTCTCTGGTTTCCTTCCTCTAGGGGCCTTCTCTGGGGTTCCAACAAAACTGCTGGTCTCCGTGGCCCCCTCATCTGTATCTGCGCCCGTTTCGAAATCTAAAGGGATGTGCTCCTCATCCGACTTCAAGGGTTCATCTGCTAGAGGGGTTTCATTGACCGGTATCGGATTTTCTGTGGCTGGCGGGGACTGAGTGGCTATAACTTTTGGCTCTTTCCAGGTTTCCTTTGGCTTGTTAGGCCATTCTTTCAGAGGTGCCTTATGAGGGTTTATCTTTGAAGCTGATGGTTGGCTCGCCTGCTCTGGCCTTGGATCTTTGGATTTAGGACCTGGTTTGCTTTTCTTGACCTTTTGCCAGCCCTCAGCATCTTCCTTTTCTGGGCTTTGGTTCTTTGGGCAATTCCTCTGGAAGTGTCCATGCTCTTGACAGGATCTGCACTTGAAGGGAAGGTGTTCATAGTCGAGTTTCTGGTAGTGAGACCAGTTGCCCACAGTAAGCTTCACCACCTCCGGGAGCCCTGCCTCAAGATCCACTTCAACACAAATCCTAGCGCAGTTGTAGATGGACTTGTTGTCTGTCGTATCAATGAAATTCCCTATTCCATTCCCTATCTTTTGTAGAGCTTCATAGTTCCAGTAGTGAACCGGCAAGTTGGGGAGCCTGACCCAAACAGGTACCTCCTTTGGCAGTTCCACCATGGGATCGAAGTTCGGGGTCCAGCAGTTCAGATACAGCCCCTAGGTTGCCATAAAATATGGTCCATTTCTGAAAATGAGATCCTTGTCTTCCTTGTTTATAAACTCGAAGAGAAAAAAACCACTACTCAAAGGATAGCAGGTTACTTCTTGCTTAATGAGAGGTTTCCAGTTCCTTTGGACCCAAGCTTCGGTGGTTTTTGTTGAGGGCCAAAGTCCCATAAACTAGCCTACCAACCCTCTCTCAGAGAGAGCCAGGGCTATCTTGATCGCTTGCATCTCCGGGAGGGAAATTTCTGGGATTTCATCTATCTTTTTTATGAATTTTGGAACCGTAGAAGGGACCTTTCACTTACCTCTGTTGGCAATCAGCTTCCTGAACGCGACCTCTTTTGAACTCAGAGGGGGAGGGGCCGAATCCCCACCCCCTGGGGCGGCCATGGCCGGCTCTAGCTACAAAAACGAACCCTTTCGCTCTCTACGAACCCTAATGCTCTAACGCTCTTAATTCTTGTTATGATCATGGCAAGTATTCAATGGAACCTTGTTTCGTGTATCGATCATGGCATGGGGAATTTATGATTATTTATTACATCATTTTTCATGTTAAGAAAAGCCATGGAGAAACTTTATAGCCACCCTTCTCAACAATGAGAATAGTTATATCTGGATAACCGTGTCGATGGGTTACTGGGGAGAGAATTGCTTTAGGAGTAAGCAATTCTTGGACATAGAAATCTTGAATTCATAAGAAGAGTAAGTCAAGGTGTTATGCATTCAAACATAAATGGGTATTATGCATTCAAACATAAATGGTTTTTGTTCTAGTTTCTGTTCCATTTATTATGAAGGTGTTATTATATGTTCCATTTATTGTGAAGGTGTTATTATATGAAGAGTTTTTCAGTAAAAATACCTATTACCTACCCAATATTAACATGGTTTTTAGTAAAAATACCTATTACCTACCCAATATTAACATGGCTTCCAACCATTAGTGAAGTCAATCTTAGATGCAAATTAATGAGAAAGGATCTCCAATATATTAAAGCAACTTCTTCAATCAAAATATTGAACTCTTGTTTAACTTTAACATATATGATACATACCTCTTATAATTCATATTTCTTATTTAACTTTAACATATATGGTACATACCTCTCATAATTCATATTTTCTATAATAATTCATATTTTCTATAGGGATCTAATAAAAACTTACATTACTTTTAAAAAAAATTGATATTATTTGCACAAATGTATAATTCATATTTCCTATAAAGTTCTAATAAAAACTTACATCACCTTTCAATTATTTTAGATAATTTGCACAAACTTGAGGTCTAAAGAGTAAATATTATACTTTTTACAATAGCTAAARAACCATATGAYGAGCAAGGAAAAATATGTCTCTTTTTTTACCATACACCTTTGGYGTGCACCCTTCATACCTAGTGATTTTTATATTTCTCCTTCRCTTGAGGATGAGAAATGCTAGAAAGAAKGACAAGCTTTACATTGGAACAAATACTAGACATTTTACTTGTTTTTTAATCGAATTGCGTCCATGCATAAAGCATGAAGTATGCCCTTATGACATCTATGTTTKCTTTTGTMGAAATTGAGCATAGTTATATAGACAAAGAATGAACAAGCAATTTTACACGCTTCTATCTCACAAGAAATGATGCATTATGCATAACCATACTAATAACAAAATCTCATCAAAAATTTGAAATGCTTTTATCTCACAAGAAATAATGCATAAGCATACTAATAACAAAATCTCATCAAAATTTTGAAATGCTTCTATCTCACAAGAAATAATGCATAAGCATACTAATAACAAAATTTCATCAAAATTTTGAAATGTACAAATTCATATCATATGATAAATCAAAATTCGCACATCCATACAAAATATAATAAAGTTCACTCTATCAAACACTATTCTCATTTATCATAGAAGAGAAACATAAAGCATAGACATAGAATAGGCATAACACAAAGATTTGTACAAACTAAAGATTTAATAATCCCTACATTTTGAAGGATTTTCTTTATGGAGAGTTAGCGTTTCTTTCTGGAGAGTTAGCGTTATTCATATTAAGTACATAATATTTTGAATTACATAGAGCACTACCTTTTTTTTTTCTAGTAGGTAGTTTCTCATACTATTACTATGATGACATGCAAATCATAATGTAAGATTGTATAAGCATTCCTTGTTTCATGTAGGAACAACAACTTGTGTTCTAGTAGCTTGCTTTAGCCACACAAAATATCCCAAGTGAACCTCTTGAAAATAGGTTTATAGAAAAATTTGAAACAAATTAAAAACTCTGAAAAATAAGTTAGTGAGAACGATCTTAGAGATGCAAAGTTTCTTTCTCATCTACCTTGAGGTGGTAGTGGAGGAAGGTGTACATCATTTTTGTCCTTTTCTAAACTATCCTTTGACCTGCTCATCGAAATAGCAAGAGCTAGTGTGTTTTTACTAGTATGCATTGCTCTTTTAGATATGGCAACATTGTCATTTCATGGAGGATGAATACAATTCCTTTCCCAACTATTACCATATGCCAACAAATTACTTCACCTCTTGTTATAAGGATTCTATGGTTTGGAAAGATATTTTATATAACAACCTCTGACAAACATGTAAAAGATTTTGATTTTCTAGACAATAAATTTTATAGGCCTCTCTTGCAGATCATTCAACAAAACCCAAGATACAAGTTAGATAAATGAGACAAAAAAGTTAGACAATACAAATAGTAGTTATGTATTCATAGTATTGGATCAAACTAGCTTAGAGACAGAGTAGTTCCCCATTACCGGTGGAAGTTGAGATAGTCATTATGTACTCATAGTAGTGGAACAAACTAGCTTAGATACAAAGAGTATCCTCCATTATTCTTGTAAGAGAATGGCATGAAACTTTTATCTTATAAAGGTTTGACCTCAAAGCAAAAATAGGGAAGTCAATTATTTTAATAAGGTACAAGCTATGAGAATTGAATGTAGTAGCTTTCCATTTTAAAATGACATCATATTTTCATTGAATCACAACTTTCATCTCTAATCACAAGTTGGATTCATTTTTAAAAACAATAATATAAATGAAACACATAAATTAAAAAACAGCAGTTTCCGTTTTTAAATTTAAGCTCTCACTAGATATGACGATATGTATAAATATAGATCCTAATTCCTCTTATTGTAGAGAACTGACCTATTACTTTTGGTTTACAATTATTTGAAAACATACTTTTAACTAACCTTACATTACATTAATAAATATATACCATAAACAACATTATCATGTTATACCAAATTGATGTATTACTTATAGCATGTAAAAATTTGAATCTCTTTTTAAAAACTGGATTTTCAATTTCTTAAAACTAATATTATGTAAATGAAGTATGAATAATACATATATAATAGTTATGTCTCCTCTTAGTGTTCACAACTAACCCATTTATGTTGTCTCATGAGCAAGTGAAACATATGGACATTCAAAGCCTAAGAATGTGGTAGCCCAATGGACATTAAGCATAGATTGAGCTTTGCTAATATTCAGAAAAGGTTTTCAGAAAGGAAGTTGTGAATTAGTTTTGATTCTTAATGAAATGCACTTTAGAAATGTATATCAAAACATCAATCTAAAACTAAAAAATGGAATAAAAACAATAATATCTTCCATAAGAAAGATATTTTCAAGTAATGAACAAAAAAATAATGAAATATCAAAACATCGATCTAAAACTAAAAAATGGAATAAAAACAATAATATCTTCCATAAGAAAGATATTTTCAAGTAATGAAAAAAAAAAAATTCTAAATTAATAATAAGAAAGATATTTTCGAAAAAAAAAATATTCTAAATCAATATGACATTAGCCTTTTTCGGACTACATCCTTTAAATAATAATTATTTCATAGTATGCACTTTAGGCTTACAATTTTTGACCTAATAATATAACTGAGGCATGCACGCGGGCATTGAGTTTTACCCTAAAATAACAAAATGTATAACATGGTTTACATTGATTCTAGTGACATAACAATGGATGTGTCTTTACTATAATTTAGGGATTGAAGATACTTACTCAAAGAAAGAGCATACATATATCTTTTTTCCAGATGAGAAATTAACCTGCTGGAAACTCATCTCAATACTTTCCTACATAGTGGATGATATGGGAGTGGAAAGCAGTAGCCCCAGGGACTCATAGCTAAACTCGAATCCATGACCTCTCTCCAAACTGGGAAAGTGTGTGCACGTCTTTCCAACTGAGTTATCCCTTGGGACTTTTTTTTTTTTCAGAAGAAAATTGGCTCCAATTTATATTGATATATAAACTTTTTTACATCGACAAAGAAAGGGTCCCGAAGACAATGGGACCAAGGTACTGTCAACATAGAAATATCTCTCTATCTTTACAAACAAAGGAGGAAATGTGCCCCAACCAAAAAAATTGTGTATAGATCTGAACTTGATTCCAAAAAACCAAAGGTTGATTTCTAAACGGTAATGTTGATCAAGAAATCTCTATTCCAGCAATGTTTCAACCTCTCTCTTTAAAAAAAAAAAAAAAAGATTTATGTTTTGTTGGGGACCTTCGAATCCATTGATCCAAGTGAAGAAAAACAATTTTCCCTTTGGTGCTTCGAGGGCTCTTTTGGAAAGTCTGTCAGCGTCTTTGTTTGTTTCCCTGTAGATATGTTGGAAGTAGGTTCCTTGGAAGTTTTTCTGCAAGTCTCGAACTCTACACTTCCAACCTTCAATTTTAGTAGCATGGAGTTTGCCTTTACATTGTAGCCACTTGATAATGATCTTGGAGTCCCCCAATAAATGAAGGTGTTGTAGGTGCAAATAATTAGCCATTATGAAAGATGCCCACGCTCCAATTAATTCAGCCTTCGTATTGGAGCCATCTCCACAATTGAAAAACCCTCTGACCTCCGGGGAATTGAGAATTTTCAAGATTCCTCCAGCACCACAGATTGTTCCCCCGTTAATAGACGCACCGTCGAAGAAAATCAGCGAATGTCCATGAATAGTATTAATCGAACTCAACCTTAAAAAGCTTGGTATTATTTATGTTTGGATGTAAGAGAGCAAACTTAAAGTTTTGTGTGTAACTGTGTAGGCAGAGGGAATTTTACCTTCAAATAAGGTTTTGTTGCACTCCTTCCATAGAAACCAGCAAATAAGTACTGGGAGTTTTTTGGGCGCTGTTGAATTTTGTGTCCAATTCACCATGCATTCATTTAAATTCTGCCCCTTCCACTCCAGATTTGATTTCAGAGAGTCGGTACACGAGTTCCAGATCGTTTTTGTGAACTGACAATTCTCCATTAACAGTTAAAAATAATCAGAAATTCGAAGGTAGATGAGTATTAGAAGGCCAAAACAGTACCTCAAAAAAACCTACCCTTCATTGATACGCCAATGTAGTAAGGGCCGCTAAAACCCTCGTAAGCAATGATTTTATATTTATATTTATTTATATAAAAAATAAAAATTATTAGGTAGCGTATATATTAAATATTAGAGATATATAATATATTATATAACTAAGATAGTATTATATATTATTTAGGTTATGTTATAACTATACGACATAACTTTAAATTGTATTATATATTACACAGCTAGAATATATCATAATTAACATATAACTTATAATTAGTAATATATTATAACAAATGTAAGAATAATTAATATTATAATCTAAGTATGATATGTTATATTAATTATGTGTTTCCTTTTTGTTTGTTAGAGGTTTGAATTTAAGGGGCGAGGGTAGATTGTTAATGAATAGTCCTTTGCCCCATGTCAAATAAGTTAGGGGTATCTACATACCTTAATTTGGTGATGTTGAATTATAGGATGTAAGTATGACATTGATTGAAGACAAAATGTACAATGTTTAACTGTTCGATTCAATATTAAACGATGTTAGTTGCATTTGAATCAAATATAAATATTTGAGAAATAATATGCATTTTCAGTCATGGCTATGCCACGTGAAATTTTGGGTAAGGGTTGTAATTCGTGATTTAAATAATTATATTGTACATCTTATTGGATGTGGTGTGGCGAATCAAGATTGACACATCCATGCATACTACAAAAATGAATCTAACATCAAAAAATATTGTTATATCTAAATTACATATAAGATATACATACTACTAATTTATATTCACGTTGTCAATGACTAGTTGTATATGTTTATCCCTAAACTATATTAGTAGTTTATTTTATTATTTTATAACAACACTTAAAATGCATCAAAATTGCTCAAATTCGCTAGTATTTAACTTATAAAAATGTTGTGACTAACTTTTTTAGTCATGTAGTCACAAATTGGCCAACTTGTACTAGTGATTAGATTGGGGTAATACCTTGAAAGGATTAATGACACTACCTTAGGCTAATCCCTTGAAGGGATAGTTGCAAAAGACTTGGGGTAGCACTTCTAATGGCATGACAATCAAGATAATGGCCTTTGTATCAAGGTTCTAGAGGGATCACCCCACTCCCCACTTGGGGAGAAACAAAATAGAAAGCATCTTAGGGAGTTGACTAGCAAGACGAGTTACATGATTCTAGGAGGAAAATGTGGGACTAAGGAAACACTTCTGGATAATGGGATCACTTCTCAGCGCCTAGGGGAGAGTCGTTGTCTTCTAGTCCTAAATAGGTTGAAATCCCATAGAGCCCCCTCATCACTACTTAGAAACAAGGTGCCTGAAGATAATAACCAGACCAGAAGAATGCAGGGGAGAGTACCTGTGACATGAATTATGTTATCTGATGATGCACTAGGGAGGTCGAGACCATGGGTATTAACTTCCACTCTGCCAACCAAGCCCAAATTGTATACCTTAATGATTGGTCGTCTCATGTTATTAACCACCTACATCGATGGATATCCTATCACCCTGAAATCATCATGATGTAGAGTACCATTACGCAACCTAGTTGTCTAAACTCGTATGTGGTTAGGGTAGTCCAGATTTCCCATGATTGCTCTAGAACCATCATCCCCTGTGTTTTCATGATGAACCCAAAGTAATGTCTTACATGCTAGTGGCCAAGTGACATGTGGGAGGTGTCATGGCCCCAACCTCCACCACCCCATCTGGGTATTTATTGTCTTCTTTGTTCAACAGAATGCACTCCTCTCTGATTTTAGTGGGAATGGTGTCCTTCCAATGCCATCTATTACATGTATTCATTTGACTTATTCCTTCATTCACCATTCGATCTTCCAAATCATTGGATTTTCGACGGATGGGTGATGGAATGATCACATATATGTGCTTGGAGAGCGTAGAGATCTACCATTATCTTGTTGAAAGCCTCCAGTTTGACGAAACTTGGTATGGATTATTTCCATGGATGATTCTATTGAATGCATAGATAAGTAGCTAAGAATCCCTTTTGATTATGAGATTGTTGTATCCAAATTGTGATGCTAGTTTCATCCCTTTTATCAACCCTTCAATTTCCACCCATTATTCATGTTGTTTCCAATTAGAAGGAGAATAGAGCCACAATGTCTCCACATTGGCTTGATGAATTATTTCTTGCGGTTAGAGGTATGGAAGGTATTGGGAGAGATCTTCCTTCGACAAGGGAACTATGTAGTAGATATCTTGAGAATATTCATGATGGAGGACTGTAAACTGATGGCTACACCTATGATTACCAATCTTAAGAAGATGATCACTTCAAATTCAAAATTGGTAGATCCGAGGATATACAGGCGGCTGATAGGGTCATTGATGTATTTGGTCAACACTAGGCCATATATTTTTTTTGTTGTGAACAACTTGAATCAGTTCATGGTGGAGTCGAAGGATGTGCATTGGGTAACAGTGAAACATGTGCTCATGTACTTGAGAGGTACCGTGGAGTATGGATTGAGATATCTTGGAGGAGATGGAGTGGTGTTGCAGGGATATACAAACTCAGATTGAGCAGAGAGTATAATAGACAAAAAGAGCACCTTGGGGTGCTACTTCGGCTTTGGATCAGCAGTAAGTATGGCTAGCTGTGAAACTATTTAGCTTCGCAAATTGCTTACATGATTATTTGATTAGGAGTGGGACCCTGTGGTGATATACTACGATAATAAGAGTTGTATCAAACTCTCAGAGAATCTAGTATTCCATGACAGGTCCAAACATATAGAGATCATATACTACTTCATTCGAGATAGGATCCAGAAGGGATCACTTAAGCTTCAATATATAACCATAGATGAGCAGGTTGCAGATATTCTGACCAAACCCTTGGTGAAAGGGAAGTTTGTGTTCTTTAGAGACTGGCAGGGAGTGGTGTAGAATACCTTCCTCGCTAGGAGGGAGTGTTGATGCTAGTGATAGCATTGAACATGTATTTACGCACATGTCTATGTGTCTAGACGTGTGGAAATCATCCAAATCCTTCTACTCTTGAATTTACTTTAATTAAAGGAATTATTAAAGTAAATTGATTTTATTAATTAATTATGTAATTAGTCAATTGAGTTATTTAAGGAAAGTGATAAAACTAATTAGCATGTTTCTAAACCTCAAGTGATGTGAAAAGTGATATCAACATGCAATCACTTTGGAGATATAACTCGTGATTATAAAATCAAGGCTAGGGTGAAGGAGAAAGACACTGGAAATTGACAGGTGTTGAGAGAGTCGACACAGAGTAT
This sequence comes from Picea engelmannii, assembly GCA_009831015.1. Taxonomy (NCBI): domain Eukaryota; kingdom Viridiplantae; phylum Streptophyta; class Pinopsida; order Pinales; family Pinaceae; genus Picea; species Picea engelmannii. The sequence continues at coordinate 18,546 of ML824932.1, forward strand.
TAGATCATGAAGGATTGTGATTCAAGATATTGGATAGGAGGAGAAGGAATTCCATCCAGAGATCATGTCAAGGAGAAGAGAGAACAGAGGCAACGCATGTGGTTTTCATTCAATGGAAGCCACAGGAGAGTGTTGCGTTGTACAAAGCTTGTCATATTGGTTTTTCGTACACGTATGTGGGTCTCAGTGGAGACAATCACATACACATGCGGGTTTGTTGAAGCAAAGTCATGTACACCTTGAAAAGCATGTAGTCCTGGTTCGTACACCAGGTCAATCTTTTCCATGTTTTTCTATAGTTGTATTTCTCTTAGTGGGACATTATCCATGTTACGGGAGCCTTGATTTTAGCATAGTAAAATCATTTTGAGCACTGGTTTTCCCTTTGGGTTTTTTCCAGGGGTTTATACCCAAAAATATTGGTGTTTATGTGTGCTTGATTTGGTTTCCTTGTTTATTCTTTCGCTGCATGTTTAGTTGACTACTCAGCTGTGATTTAATTCAATAAGTGATTTATTTGAAATTAACTATCAGGTGCTAAGTAGGAGAAATTTCAATAGAGACTACAAACACTGACAATATATATACAATTGTCACCTCCAATTAACAACTCGCAAACAACCATCATATTGATCAACCAAAGGTACACGATAAATTGTATTGAGATTACACATATTTACTTTGTCAATTACTTAACCAGCCTTAGAATAGAATGAGGAAAAGACAAGGTTAACAATATATGTCTACATTAAATGTCATCTAAATTAAAAATAACTATCAAGGTGAAGTATTCACACCAACACACCTCTCAGGAAGGACAATCACACATTAAATAGAAACTCACATATTTGAGTGCCTATGTGAGGGTCTTTTGTATTCACGGCTTGTGATTCTATATCTTCCTCCCTTGCTTTGGGGTTATCTGCCTGCTAGTTTGTTTTCCTTCGTTTCTAATATTCTTATGTTTTGATCTGCTCTAGGTTTCCCAGATCCTTAAGTTAAGTTGGGTGCCCCTCTCTATGTCCTTCCTCCTCAACCTCATATACGATTTGAAAGTTGTTAAATGTTTTGTTTGGGGTTTGGGTTGAGGCATTGGTTGGTTTTCTTTTGGATTTCCTTTTGCTTGATACTTTGGTGAATGCTTCCTTATATGTTTCCTCTTTGCTTTTATCTACTAGGATCTCTACATTCTTAGGACAATCTCAGAATAGATGGTCGTGCTTATGGCATTTCTTGCATCTAAATAGGATGTGTTCATAATCCAAGGTCTGTGTTCATTCATTGTCCTGGTAAAAGATGTTTATGGAGTTTGGAAGGACTCCTACAACATTCATGTAAACACAAATTTGACCATAGGAGGTATAACGCTCGTATTTTTTTACCTCTGATATTTTTAAGAAGGTTCCATGAGTATTTTTTATACATTCAAGGGTTTCTTTCTCCTAGAATTCTTGAGGTAAAGAGTACAACCAGGTCCAAACTAGTGCTTTTGTGAAGTCCTCCTTTTTGGGGGAGAACCTCTTTGTCCAGTACCATAGGTGAAGACCCATTGAATTAACAAAATATGATCCCTCCTCAAACACACATTCTCAGTCCTCTGTGCATGCAAATACTATGATAAAGAAACCTTTGGATCCTAGCTTTAAGTTCTCTTTCCCTTTCATTTTCCATTGGATCTTTAACCATGCTAACAATGCCTTCTTCGAGACTCATATGCTTGTAAATTTTTTTATTACAATGTGATCCTTCATGTATTCTATGTAATGACCTATACTTGAGGAAGTGACCCATACTTGGGGCTTTCTTTGGTCTTCACCAAACAATTGTTGTTCAATCGATTTTCACTTTGTTACTTATGTTGATTCTACATGTCAGAAATGACCTCCT
>ML824932.1:20457-66802 GCA_009831015.1 Picea engelmannii
CCCCCCCCCACCCCATTTCGACCTCTATTGGGGTCAGGATTGATTCCCCTCATACTGCCACCTTGAAGGATTTACTCGCCATCAGGGTCTGTGTTCCTACTGCCACCATGGGACCTTGGAGTAGTCACCATCATCTACTATGAGTCATGTCTCTTACCCTGCATTATGAGAAAGATCAATTACCTAACCCTAGTTGTTTACTCACTTCTCACCGCTTCCCCTCACCTCAATATATTATATATTGTTAATGTAGTCTTTGGACAAATTATTTTATGGTGCTGAAAAAATACCAACAAACTCTATTTTTTCACTTACATGTGTGAGGATTAAGGATTGATCAAACTTATTTTCAATTCCCATTTTTCAAATTAATAGTATCAAAAAATATTTTAATTATACAATTATTCAAATACAATTATACAATACCTAAATTTATATAAATTATAATATATTGAAAATATTTAATTGATATTATAAAAATACTTATTCTATAATTATAAATAAACTATTAAAATTATAATTTATTTTTAAAGAATAAAAATATATTATAAAAACACTTACTTTGGAATTATATTAATTAAAAATGAGATATTAAAATTATAAATAAACTATTAAAATTATAATTTATTTTTAAAGAATAAAAATATATTATAAAAATACTTACTTTGGAATTATATTAATTAAAAATGAGATATTAAAAGTAAAACTATAATTTCCATTTTTTAAATAATAATTTTAAAAACAAATCCATTCATTGCTAACGATATCACAAGTTTTTATGAAAAATAAATTATATCTCGCTTATCTTAGAATTTTCAAAATCATAAACATACCATTCATGTCAATTAGTATGGAAATGTCATAATCATGAGGAGACTCTCGTTAATTTTTTTTTCCTTTCAGTGATGTATAGAGTTTGTAATCTTAAGGTTTCTCACCATTAAGAAAAAAATAAAATGTATTATTTGGAAAACATGATCTACCATTCCCCACTTATGAGTTAGTTCTAGGCTTTAGATATGTTTCTATTCTAAGAGTTTATATTAAATATTGCATATATTTTTTGTTGTTATAATTGAAAAACTATTCTAAGGTTAGCTTTCAATGTTTTCTTGAATTATTAACCAAAACTATTCTAAGGTTAGCTTTCAATGTTTTCTATTCTAAGTCCAGCTTTGCTTTTATTGGGAGAGTACGTGTAGATGACATATATACATACGATGCGTAGTTTGGGTATGAGTACGGATAGTGGACGCATTATTGAGGAATCCTACGAATAAGGGATTAGTTGACTGTATCTATAACAAACTATCATAATGATGATGACGTGGACACAATAATTATTACAGTGAAGTGGCTTCATAATGATGATGACGTGGACACAATAATTATTATAGTGAAGTGGCTTTAACAACTATTTGAACGTTTTCGGAATTTTCTGAGTATGGGTATAAATTATTGATTTTTAAACATTACTCACACCTTCCTTGGTCCTTATTTTTTTCATGTCTATAAACTAGTGTTATTGTTTTTGTATGGGGCATTATTTGTTTAACTTAGTTTGTATAATTTTGATTCCATAGGTGAAGTAGCTCTGAAGCACTATAATGCGAAGATGTGTGAGTTGTATTGCATTGTTGTCAAAGATTTTTTTTTGCCTGTGTGAGTTGTAACCTTGTAACCCTGCTTAGAGAAACAAAGTTTATTTTGAGCCCTTTTCTACAACGATTTTGGGAAGTAAAGCACTATTATGTGTAGTGTACTCTTAATACCTTTGCAAATGTTATGGCAAACTTAGGAACTTCAAGGTTTAATGGTGACATATGGCTTTAACAAGATGGGAGGGAAAGAAGTGTTATTAGCTTAATTTTATGACATTTTATTTTAAAACGATTTACATGGTGTTTTGATGAAGTGAGTGGGTGATCTTTTTTATCTAATCATGTGGCAAACAATCCTCTCTCTGTCTAGTAACTTGATGAAAAATCAATCACTATATTTTGATAATGAAATTTTACAATTTTGTAAATTTTGACACTATAAATGGATTTTCCCTTTTTTTTATTAGAACAACTATGGCAATTTCAACAATTCAAATTTGTAACTCCAAAATTTAGCCAAAAATCATGCTGAATTTGTAAGCAAAAAACACCAACAAGCAAAATCCGCTTGTTACACAATTAGCTTATTCCATTGTGTAAGACCCCTCATAAGATATTACAACAATGATGTCATACTCAATGTGAACCTAAATAATCAATACATATAGAGATAGAAAGGATCAAAGACATTGTCTCCCTCGTTATTCACAATCATATGTTCTCACATACCAGCTTATTCCATTATTGAAAATCCCTCATATGGAACTCTCTTTCCTCAAACATGAGAGGGTTGGAAGATATTGTAGAATTGTTGTCATACTCAATGTGAGCTCGAAGAATTAATGCATATAGAGATAGAAAGGATCGAGGGCATTGTCCCCCTCATTATTCTTCCCATTTCATTCTTGCATATTATTGGTATACTCTTCTCGATTTGAGTTTTTTCAAAATTGGGATCCTAGGTTGGTGATAGTGTCGACATCCAAACATTCACCACATCACACATTGTTGTTTTTGTTATGCCTATGCAAGGGAGGAGAATGAGGCTCAAAATGGTCTAAGAAAATGCATCAAGGAACTCATTGAAGTTTGGGGCAAGTGACGTGACCAAGGAGGCAATGGCTATTGGGAAATGGAGAACACATTTAGTATCCCAAACATAAGAGAGAGATGTCGGCGATGCTCATTCGTAAAAATGTAATACAAGAGGTTGAAAGAATGGTCTTTTAACATAAAGAAAGAACCCTAAAGGTCCAAAACCCTAACCCTGGGAGACAAAGCACCGAAAGGTGTTTTTGGGCCCTAAGGTGGTTAGTTTATACATCAACTTCGCGGGGGTGCAACTTTCACATACAATCTCCATTTGGCGCTCATAGTAGCTCATTGGAAAGCTCTAACTAAATACTATAATATTGTGACATGGTCGAGGTGTGTTAAAAGAAAACTTAAGCCCTTTAATTTCCCGGAAAACATCGTTTAGGGCCTCAAAATGGCCCCAGAAGTTTACAACCTAGAAAATCATTAAAAATTATTTAACAAAATTGCCAAGATGGAGAATTATGTTGAGTTAGTGGAAGAGGTGAGTGGTTGTTGAAATAATGTAACTGCAAAGAGTATTCTAATTATTATTGATGTATTATTCATTAGATCAATCTCCTTTTGTGGATTGATCATGTCGGGTGTTGTAAAGGACCAAATCCCCTTTTGCGGATTGGTCAAACCCTAATTGTAATGGGCTAAATGAAAATTCAGCCCCATAATATATTAAAGTGGTTATAACCACCCAGAATATATTAAAAGTGGTTATAACCACCCAGAATGAGAAGTCAGCCCTGCCAGTGAAAAGACACCCTAGTTCAACGCCTACCAGATTGTATAAATAAGAGAGGCTAGCGCCTCATTTGTTCACTCACTCACTTGATGATCAGAGCGCAAGTCTGGAGTTGCAGTTGGAGAAGAAGAAAGAGAGAGAGAGAGGCACACTACTTGGGAGAGGAATTTATGTCTTGTTTGGTTTATTCTCTTGGCATTGTATTGGCTATCTATATTAAGGAAGTTTTTGCTAGGTTTTCTCCCCCATGAGGGTTTCCTAGGATAAATGTTGCGTCTCTTGTGATTGTGTATTTCTCAATGATCCTATCTATGCTATGGTTATCTAGTGAATTAAAAAGAAACCTAATAATAGCTTAGAACCTTAACATGGTATCAAAGCTAAGCTAAAGATAACATCTTTCACAAGAAGAAGAAAAATGTCATTGTTACCGTACATAAAAATTAGGGCTTTTTATTGAAGAAGGTTTTCAGCCTCAAAACCATCTAGAAAAGTGCGCCCTAACCCAAGGAATTCTTTGGCACCTTCAGTGCACCTTTTCAGTGGGTAGATCTCTCGAAAAGTGAAACCCTAGTTTTCACAAAGTACAAAAAGTACCAGAAGTACCAGAGTACCAAAAGTACCAAAAAACCAGAAGTACCAAAAAACCAGAAGCACCAGAGTACCAGAAGTACCAAAAAACCAGAAGTACCAGAAAACCAGAAGCACCAGTCCAGAAATCCGTTGGTCAAGTTTGAGGGGGTAAAATTTGGATTTTCATAAATCTAACTGCACTAGCTTACTCGCCTCAGCTCAGTGCATCTATCCCTTAGATAAGAATTTAAAATTTTGAAGTTTGAAAAATTAGGGTTTCCTCATAAAACCCTAAGTTGCAGTTGCAGTTGCAGTCTCATAACCAGTTGTAGTATCAATTGCAGTTGCAATACTAGTTGAAGCATCAGTCGTAGTACCAGTTGCAGTCACCCTTGGTGTTTTTAAGAGATGGTGATCATTACCGTTGCTACCAGATGGTGCCACTACCTGCAAATGCTATCAAAGGTATTACTCACATATGTCTAAATTGTTAAGCTTTAAAAGATATTTGCAGGAGAAGGGATCTCTTTCCATAGATCCAGAAGGATCTCAAGATCCAACACATTCAAAGGAATTATGCAACCTAGGTGTGATTATTCAGATATGTATCTATTTGTTATGACATTATTTTGATCAGTGTTGCATGTTGCAGCTATGACCATCATACTAACCCTTGGTCAAAATTAAAGTCAAGGTATTAGATGGATGAAAATTGAGATCATAGAGTTTATTCTCTAACCCAACCTTCTGTCAAGATAGCATATTGTCTTAGTACAAGAAGACAAGTTGAAGCTAGCACTTGTCATCTTGAGTGAAGAAGACTTGGAAGAAAAGAAACACACTCATTCTTGAAGACAAGGCTCTAGGTTCCAGGTTTGATTAATTAAGTTGATAAGATTCAAAGTTGCACATGACAAGTTGATAACTAGTCTTTGAAAAGTACTATACCTGGTAGCATGTGAGCATATTGAGATAAATGATTAATGTAATCATTTGTCTAATACAAACTAACATCTCCTCTGGGAGAAATCTCTTGTGTTAGTTCCAGGTTTCCATGGAGGAATGTTTGATCACAACATTATAAGACTGTTGACCTCATTTTGTATTGTATTTCTTACTCTTGATCTTTACTTCAAACAGGTCACAAGTGATAGCTCTAAAGGAACTACTTTGATGATTATTTGTGCTATTGCTTTATTATCGAAAGAATATTATTCTTGCTTATTGTTTTGTTGACCTTGTTTCAAGTCACATGTGATAACCCTGAGAAAGATTTAGTAAAGGTTGTTGAAGGCAACATATTATATGAGACATGAAGCATACTATGTACATGACCATATACACTCATGTACCAAAGAAGATGAAGAAGAAGCTATGTCTTGATATTCAGAGTATCTCATATAAAGATTGATTGAAAGGAGCAAAAGGCTCCAAAGATGACCGAACATTAGAATAATAAGTAGATCTCGTTTGAAGCCTGAATCTGTCTTTCATCTTTAGACTTGATATTCAACACCAAGTATACCCTCTAAGAGATGATGAATATCTTGTAGACTCATAAGAAATCTAGAGTAAGCCTAATCTCAGAAAGGATCAGATGAAGAGACAAATACAAGGACTGGGAGACAGATGTCGTGAGAAGACTAGATTGTAGCTTCAGAAACTTCTAGGAGATATGGAATCTCCTGGGAAGATTCCCTTGTTTCAGTAACAGATAAGGAAGCCAGTCATAAAGACTAGGATATGGATTGTTTAGTGAGAAGAGAAGTCAGTATTGACTTCCAATATTGATCTATACAGATCAAACATGTTGCATATATACAAATCCTGATGTGTGTCGAGAGGATTCTCCCAGCAAAAAGGGAGAAGACTATGACGAGACACTTATTGAAGAAATAGTTCCAGTATTTACGAAGACAACCAAAACAACCATGATTAATATATAGTATGAGATGTAGGGGGAGCAATCCCCATATTTAAAATTGAGTGGCAGTTGGTGCAGTGCATTAGTTGGGTCATGGAGACATGACTACAATGAAAGATAGAGTTACCTCCATGAAAGAAGAAGAGCGATCTTCAGTATCAGTTATTGAGCCACTCTCAGTTTTAGATGAAACTGTTTCCGTGATAGAATAAGAGGAGTTACTCTCAAATTTTAGCAGCGACAGTGAGAATGAAGCAGCCATTCTCAACCTCAGAGCAGTTGTAGGTGTAGGGTCCCAGATTCCAGAAAGAACAATTGAAGAGAGAGTAGAGGACATACTTCCAGACAGTGAGACAGATAGTGCCTTACAGAAAGCACATAGAGCTAGCACATGTTTGTGCAGATTGAGTTGCCGATGAGCAAGTGTACCAGATTGGTACAATGTAATGAGAAACTTTGATTTAAAGATTGAAGATAGAAAGACTCATGTCTACTAGTTGAAGGAAGCTATGTACGTGTTGAAGCAAGCTCCTAGAGCTTGGTATGGAAGAATTGGCAGTTTCTTGACAAGCTTGGGATTTACCAAGAGTAAAGTTGATTCTAACCTTTATCTCAAGGTTATGAATGATGAGCCAGTGATGTTACCACTATATGTAGATGATGTGTCCCTAACAAAGATGAAGAAAAGCTCATCACAAATTGCAGAAGAAGCTCGCCACAGAGTTTGTTGGAAGACCTAAATGCATTATCTCTTAGGTCTTGAAGTTTGGCAGAGCACATAGGAGATCTTCCTTAACCAAGGGAAGTATGCAGTTGAAATCCTGAAGAGATTTGATATGATGTAGTGCAAGTCCATGAATACACCCATGGAAACAAAGTTGAAGCTCTTGGTCGACACTTCATCAGAATTGATTGATGCCATGCTATATAGATAGGTCATTGGATTGTTGATGTATCTGACAGACACCAGGCTAGATATTTGTTTTACTGTGAACACCTTGAGTCAGTTTCTGGTAGAACCCAGACATGTTCACCCAGTTGTTGCAAAACATGTGATGAGGTACCTTAAGGGCACATAAGATTGTGGCCTCAGTTATGATGGAGACCATGAATTCAGACTAAGTGGGTACACTGATTCAGATTGGGATGGAAGTGTCTCTAACATGAAGAGCACTTCGAGATGTTGTTTTAGTTTGGTATCAGCCATGATCTCATGGTAGAGTAGGAAGCAATCAAGCATTGCTCTTAGTACAGAGGAAGAAGAATACATTGTTGTGTGTTCTGCCAGTTGTGAAGCCATATGGCTTCGTAAGTTGTTGACTGGTCTATTCGACCTAGAGATGGAAGAAACCACGATACTATAACCAGAGTTGTATAAAGATGATAGAGAACCATGTGTTCCATGACAAGTCAAAACACATAGAGATCCGATATCATTACATCAGTGACATGGTGCAGAGAGGAGCCTTTAAGCTCCAATATGTTAGCATAGATGAACAAGTTGTTGATGTGTTGACCAAATCTCTATCTCATGTAAAGTTTGATCACTTTCAAGATAAGCTTGGTATAGTCTGAAAGGACCTCCCTCGAAAGGGGGAGTATTGATGTGTGGTGATGCCAACTTAGTGTTGTGCATCCATATTAATTGTTGTGTTGAGATGCTAGCCTAGTGTTATGCTTCCAGCTTAATTATTGTGTTGAGATGCCAGCCGAGTGTTGTGCTTCCAGCTTAACTGTTGTGTCAAGATGCCAGCCTAGTGTCGTGCTTCCGTCTTAATTGTTGTGTTGAGATTCCAACTTAATTGTTGTGTTGAGATTCCAGCTTAATTGTTGTGTTGTGATTCTAGCTTAATTGATGTGTTGTGATTCCATCTTAATTGTTGTGATGATGTGCCAGCTTAATTGTTGTGATGCCAGCCTCGTGTTGATGACATGCCAACCTTGTGTTGTGATGACGTTCCAGCCTTGTGATGTGATGATGTGTTGTCAGCTTCGTGCTGTGATGCCAACCTCGTGCTGAAGACTCTCATACTATTGTTGATGTTGATGATGCTCTAGCCTTCGTGTTGTGATGTTGTTGTTATTAATGATGCTCCAGCCTTTGTGCTTTGATATTGTTGCTTTTGATGTTGTATCAGCCTTGTGTTGCTATTGATGATGATGATTTATTAGTGTTATAGTAATCCATGTTGATGCAGTTTATGATGATGATGCCACTTCAGCTTCTTGCTGAAGTTGATGATGATGATGCCACTTCAGCTTCTTGGTGAAGATGATGATGATGATTCCACTTCAGCTTCTTGCTGAAGATGATGATGATGATGCCACTTCAGCTTCTTGCTAAAGATGATGATGATGATGACACTTCAACTTCTTGATGAAGATGATGATGATGATGGCACTTCAGCTCCTTGTTGAAGATGATTATGATGATGATTATGTTATTTCATCTTTCATGCCAAAGATGATGATATTACTTTAGCCTCACGCTGAAGATGATGATGATGTTACCTTAACCTCATGCTGATGAGGATGATGATGCCATTCCATCTCCCTACTTTGAATGATGATATTGATGATAAGAAAAAATTCCGATGATTTATACATATGCCAATCAGTGTTCCAAGATGTCGTTGATGATGCTTCCCTCTCTCTCGCCTGATGTTGTTGTAGAATACCCTTCTTGTTAAGGGGGAGTGTTGAAATAATGTAACTGCAAAGAGTATTCTAATTATTATTGATGTATTATTCATTAGATCAATCCCCTTTTGTGGATTGATCATGTTGGGTATTGTAAAGGACCAAATCCCCTTTTGCGGATTGGTCAAACCCTAATTGTAATGGGCTAAATGAAAAATCGGCCCCAGAATATATTAAAGTGGTTATAACCACCCATAATATATTAAAAGTGGTTATAACCACCCAGAATGAGAAGTCGGCCCTGCCAATGAAAAGACACCCTAGTTCAACGCCTGCCAGATTGTATAAATAAAGAGAGGCTAGTGCCTCATTTGTTCACTCACTCACTTGATGATCAGAGCGCAAGTCTGGAGCTGCAGTTGGAGAAGAAGAGAGAGAGAGAGACGCACTACTTGGGAGAGGAATTTTTGTCTTGTTTGGTTTATTCTCTTGGCATTGTATTGGCTATCTATATTAAATAAGTTTTTGCTGGGTTTTCTTCCCCATGAGGGTTTCCCAGGATAAATGTTGTGTCTCTTGTGATTGTGTATTTCTCAGTGATCCTATCTATGCTATGGTTATCTAGTGAATTAAAAAGAAACCTAATAATATCTTAGAACCTTAACAATGACCACCTATATCCATTTGGATCATTCCTCCCCCTTTAGTAAGCAATGGTCCCCATTGCGTCAATTTCTCGCAGTAGAAAGGAAAACTATTGTTGAATCTAAATCTTGATGAACCATTTTCCTTGCTAAAGAAACTATCATGCTTTGACAACCCAATAGAGTTGTATGTTCTACTAGCATGTGCCCTTCATCTTGGTGTCCATGATCCAATCCACTGTAGTTTTCTCAAGGTATTCGGGGTTGAGTTTTGTAGTGGCCAATTGTTAAGCCACCTCCAAGGTGTCTAAGAAAGGTGGGAAATATGGTCGAAGTAGCTCCACATTAAATATTGGGTGCAAGCCAAGGAAATGAGGAATACACAAATTTGAAATCATTTTAACCCAAATCCTTTGTGATGGTGTAAGGCTCATATCAGAGTGGTTTGAGCTTCTTGTGGGGGCCCGTGAGGCACTCTTTCTACAAATGCAACCATACCTTTTCACCAACTTGAAACTCGTATGGAACCCAATGTTGGTCATGTCACTGCTTATACTTGGTATTGGATTTTTACAAGATATAATGAACTTGTGGTCGTAGATGTTGAATCCATTCAACAAAGTACTATCATAGATTTTCCCATGTTCATGTTTATTCTAGCCTCTTTGCAAAAAGACTCTAATATTTCCAAGTGATATTGTAGGCTATGCAATATGTTAGATGTTAATGTCACAACATCGGCATACAACAAAATATTTATGATAATCTCCACTATATTCACCCTTCCTCGGCCTTTCTTGTTTACCCATTACTCTAATTTCTCCCTTATTTCCACATGGAATGAAGGATGGCAACGTGTTTCACCCAATTTACATATAATGACCACTAATAACTTGAACACGTCATTTCTTACATGTCACTAGAAGAGAGAAGGAAAGCCGGTATATGTGTGATTTCCTCACAACACCTAAGAGTAATCATAATGATGTGAAAAGGTAACCATTATTTCTCTTAACTCAAAATCATATATTATTGCATCGTGGAGGATAGATATACTCCATATGGCTTGAAGCAACATGATAAATAGTGTTGTTCATACGCCTAGAAAGAGTACTATCTCACATACAAGCAAAGATATAACACCAATGTGATATGTTGATGCTAGTCATACAACTACGTTGACATTATAAGTGTTCATAAAGGGTGCAAGCATAATGATACCCACAATGCATTAATTCCCTACTATTTTAGACCTATATAAACTTTATTTATCCATATCTATATCATATAAGATATATAAAATCTTAAACAATTTTAAAATAAATATAATTAGTTTTTCAAATATTTATAACTAATATAATACAATTAGTTTTTCAAATATTTATAACTAATATAATACAATTATTTTTTCAAATATTTATAAGTAATATTTTAATAATTATATAAATTTATGAGGTTTCTATCTTTTATTCTTTAACATTTTCAAATATTTATAACTAATATAATACAATTATTTTTTCAAATATTTATAGCTAATATAATACAATTATTTTTTCAAATATTTATAAGTAATATTTTAATAATTATAGAAATTTATGAGGTTTCTATCCTTAAATACTAATAGTTCTTTAACATTTTCAAGTTGGTACCTTATCTTCCCTAGATAGTTCGTAGTGTTCTTTGTAATGTTCTCTGGTTAAAAGAAGGGTTTTGTGAACATGAAACAGGAAGTTCTCATAGTAAGAGTATTTTCATTGAACTTTAAGCACCCCATGTGGGAATGGTAATATCCCATGTTGTAAATTTTTTTTTATTTTTTTTTATTTTTTAAATTTATATAAATTGTATCATTTATAAATTAATGGTTTATTTAAGTATTTTTTTTCATTTTGAAGATGGTATTCAGAGTAAATCTTAAAATATTTAAGGTATAAGGCTAGTCAACAACACATTTACAAAAATTAAACCTGAGTGGGAGAATAACAACATTCCTCTCAATCACCCAAGTTAAATCTAATTAACAAAAATAAATTATTATTAATATAAAAAATAAATATTCAAAAAATATATATAATGAATTACGAAAGTTTATAATTATTGGAAAACAAAATAAACATAAATATTCACTCACTAAAACAAATCAATTTATTTTTAATATTTTTTTATAAAAAAATAATTACTTAATTTATTAAAATATTTTAAAGCTTAAGTGATCATATAAGTGATGCTAATGATTAACATCCACTAAGACCGAATTGGTCTATCAGACCTTAAGAGGGTAAGTGATTACTTGAGATTCTTTAGAATTTTGTTTTTGTGCTCGAAAAGCATTAAGAGAAGCTTTCCTAGATCACCATAGTTTTGTTGAGTTAAGAGGTTAGGAAGATTGGTAGTGTGACAAATATTTTGAAAATGAGATCTAATCTGGGTATAAGTTGGACAATCTAAGAGAAAGTGATTTTCATCTTCAACCTTATTAGTGTAACAAAGGTGACACACACTTTCATCCCATGGCATTTTAGGAATTGACCAACACCCAATTTCACTATGGAGCTCGTGAGAATTTGTTCTTATCTTAGCAATGCTTATTTTTTCTTTACACTTGTCAAAATAGATAGATAATTTTGATCTTCTAGATTAGGGTTGATTACATCCTTATAATACCTTAATTTTATTTTTTCCTCTAACTCTTTATCACACCACATTTTCTTCTTAAATTTTCATTTGATGATATTTTTAATGTTATCTTTATTCTGCAAAATGGTGTCTTCCATGATTCCCCAATAGTTTATCCAAGACTGGGCATCTTTATGTCATCCTCACTTGAGTCGATGGTGGTTACGACTCGATTTTGAAGCAATTTTATGAAGTCTCTTATCTTCCATGATGTTTAATTTGTTCTTATATATTAGGTATCTAGTCATAGTTGTTCTCTTAATGGGGGAGAAACTTGTTTCTAAGAGGAGGATGGGATATGGTGTATTTCCTTTAATTTTGAGATTACAGGTTATAAAATTCTTTTGTATTTGCTCCATCTTTCTCCAGGATTCACGAGAGATACTACAACCCCAAACTTCACATCCATAAAGAATAACAGATGTAACAAGAGTGTCAAAGAGGAGTTTCTTCTTATCCCAACTCTAAAGATCGACTAATTTGCAATTCTTTTCAAGCCCATAATAAGCTTTCCATCCCCCGATAATCCTTTTCTCAATGCTATAATTCCAGTTGAGCTTGTGGTGAATATCTATTCCAAGATATTTGTATGAAGTCACTTCCTCCAAGTTGTTGTTTTCATATACGAAGGTATCATAAGTGATCTTATTGGATTTAATAATCATGACCTTAGTCTTATCAATATTAACATTCATACCCATATTGGAGCGAAAAACCTTGAGAACTCTCAGTTGGTTTTCAAGATCATGGGGACTCCTAGCCATAAGAATGATATCATTGACATACATAAGAATATTGATGACTATACTAGTGAGAGTAGGGCCGAGACAACCTGCTTTTTCCAAGCAATCTTCTAACTTGTCAATGTATATGCCAAAAAGGGTAGGGGACAAGGGACAACCTTGTTTGACTCCAATATTGCAGTTAATCTCTTTCGACCAACCCTCATTGTTTTTAAACTTATCAATAATGTTCTCATACATCCTTATTGCATCATCCCTCAACTCGAGAGGCACTTTATTTCTTCCAACCTACTCCAAAGGTTTTTCCTAGGAACCATGTCAAAACCTTTTCTAAAGTTAAGAAAACAACAAAAAAGATTGGTTTTAGTATTGCGGAACTCCTCTGCAATGATCCTAAAGATAAAAATATGGTACACACTTGAATGATATCTCCTAAACCTGGCCTGGCCTTTAGCTCTTTTACTGTGAATTTCTAGCCAAAGGATAATCTCGTTTTCCAAAATAATTCCATAAAGCTTGGCTACAATCGGGCTAATCATAATGGTCCTATAATTAGAGGGAATGTTTCTATCCCCATTTTTAAAAATAGGAACAATGAGGCTTTGCATCTAGGGTTTAGGAAATCCCTGTTTGATTTCTAAATTGAAGAGCTTGTGTATGTGAGGGATAAGGATAGGCCCTCCGATTTTAAAAATTTCAGCATGGTAGCCTTCAATGTCCTTAGCTTTCCCATTTGGAAGTCGCTTAACCCCAAACTCTATGTCATATAAAGAAAAAACTTCATCCTATGTAGGGACAATAGGAATGGTGTCCATGGCATTAGGGAACTCGTAAAAAAATTTAAGGTAGGAATTCCAGTCCCTAAGGGAATCATATTATTTTCTTTAGTATTGCGGTTTAGAATTTGGATCCAAAACTTCTTATGATCCAACTTATATAGTTGTGAAAGATGCTCTTGCCTTTTATTGATATAGTACATTATTTTCCTTTTAATTAGATATTTGTACATATTGATCATATCGAGTTTTAAGGACTCATTAGAAGCATCCCTAATGGATTTCCTAGCAATTTTACATTCTTTATCATACCAAGGGTTGGTCGTTCTATTATTCTTTTTATGAGACACCTCGAAAGAGAACTTGTTAATATAAGTGGAAAGGGTAGTTGTAAAATTATGATAGAGTTCTTTAGTGTTGTCCTTATAAGTTAGGATCTTTAATTTACTATTTAAATCCTTTAAGAAAAGGTCAACTTTACTTTTGTCAAAGTGCAATTGTCTTTGATTATCAGAATTCTCTTCAATGATGCTCATGTGCATGGAAAAGTTTAGAGTTAGGGTTAAAGGTTTATGATCAAAGTCGGGTTCATGGTCCTTTAAAAGGTCAAAAGTTTCTATTTGGTTGGAAACATGGATATTAGATATCACATAATCTACGATACTACTACCTAGCCCATGAATACAAGTCATTTGGTTGTATTTTGGCCACTTCATTACTCCATTGCAAATTATTAGGTCTTGAGAGATGCGGAGCTTGACCAAATCAATACCAAACAAATTCTCAATTAGGTTGTCAGAGATTCTTTTGTAGTTGTTAGATAAAACAAGGTCCTCATATAGCCATAAAGGATTATGGTTGGAATCATGACTTAAAAGAGTAGCTTGATTAGTTGCATTCCTAGCATTAAAGTCTCCTAGCAAGAGGATATTACCTTCATTTTTCAAACTATAAATATCTTGTTCTAAATTATTATAGGGACAATTGCTATATAGATTGCTTTTCTTATAAAAAGTAGAATTAATAGGTGCAAAATAGCAAATTTCTATATACACCTTCTTAGAATTGGTGTCTGGAATTTCTATCCAAATGTATTGATTGAGAGAGTCGATCTTATGAAGTTGAATGTGAGGATAAATTATCTTTATAATATAACAAGCTATGCCTCCTATCCCTCTATGATGGGACTTTTTGTTCCATGCCGACCATAAGACAAATCCTTCTATGTTAGGGACCTTAGACTCCTCATGCTCCCAAGTTTCAACTAGACAAACAATATCAATATCACTCGGGATCCAACTTATCATAGTGCCTTTGTGCTATGGAAAGCCATGACAGTTCCAAAAAAGGATCCCGAGTGTCTAAAATTCCTAATCATTATTATCCTTCTGGTATCTATCCCTGACAATATAAGATTTTTGATTTCTAATTATTTCCCATTTTCCTTCTTTCCTGACTTCTTTTACCTTTTGAACTTCCTTCCTTAATTTTGCTTGGTCTTCAAGAATGAGGTCTTCATTTATAAATATTCTTGACCCTTTTAAGCTTGGAGATTTACTGAGTATTTTATATTTATGGTCATTACAACTTACTTTGACACAGATCAACCTATCTTTGTGATCAATTATTTTTCCTAGCCTCTTTGCTTCTATGAGGTAAGTTGTATCAATTTGTGATTTATTATTTAATTATTCTTTTACTATTGCTAGTGTATCCTCCTCTTGTTGCTCTTTTATACCAAAAATTATGAGGTTCAAAACTCTTTTATTATGCTCATGGTCCAATTCGATTAGCTTATTCATTTCCTCTTTGATGGGTTTGATATCCAATTTGTTTTCCAGATTATTGAGGGTCAAATTGTTGGTTAGTTTTTCTTCTAGCTCCTTAATCCTATCTCTCAATTTGCAATTTTCTTCAACCTCTCCTTCTTGGGTTGATTGTTTATATTTTTCCATTTCTTGAATACTATCCTTCATTGTCTGCAATTCACTCTTGAACCCTAAGAATTTATCCTCTATTTGAGTTTGAATGGTATCTTTGAAGAGTCTAATTTTTTTTATCAAGCATTGCCTCTAGCTCTATTTGGAGTTTTATGTCTCTTTCTTCACTCTTTTTTTCTAATGATTCTAACTCCATTTTGCTTTTGTAATCTTTCTTTTCTCTCCTTTTTTCTAATGATTCCATATAATCTTAAAGGATCTCTAGGGTGATTTTGGGGGGCCTCCCCAGTTAGGCTGAGTTTTTGGAATAGGTGGTGGAGTAACAATTATTATTTTGGATTGACTTTAAAAATGGAAAATAATTTTTTTGATTGATAATAACGATATTAATTATTATCTCTCAAATCAACTTTTACTTATTAAACTTAAAAAAATTAAATATATTTATATCTCTTTAATTTTCACACATTACTAGATTATAAATATATTTTAACTTAAAATTGAATCAAAGTAAAAAGTGACTTAGCCAGTTGAAGAAGCGAGAACCAATTTATGAATACACGCCCAAGTTCTCAATAAGTTGAGGTAACTACAAAGATTATTCTCATAAAAAAAGGTAAAAATTGCAGAGAAATATTATTCCAAAATGTTAGGAATAATGTTTATATTAGAAGCCCATGTTGGGGTGACATTAGAGATGACAGATGGATGGCCAGATGGGTAGACACTTGGCTACATCTCTCACCACCTCAAGGCAGCGCACACCGCACCCACCTCCACCATTACTCCATGCCTTTAATACAATGGCCTTGACAACTCTACGTTCATTTGATTTCGATCCAGTTGAATGGCATGGCGCTCCAGTTCATGGGAGAATTTATGGCTATGGGCTAGTCGAAGGCCCAGTCCCATCGTCCTGTTGATTTCAATGGATTTAGGCCAGCAATGGGGAATGCCATGGCTCATTCGAGCCCTTGGCCTCCCGAGTCTTGGCCTCCTCTGGCAATTGGTTTAGTTTTATGTCTATGGGTCGATTTTTCTTGGAGCTCTCGGCCCTCGAAGCCCTTCTCTCCTCTTCTGATCGGCGGTGGCTCTTGGCTTTGGTCTGCTTCCAGCGCCTTGCATAACCTTACTCCAACTTTCCTTCTTGGGTCTCAGGTGATATTCCTCATGCCGCGCATTCAAGAAAAGTCGAAATGGGGGGCAGCTTGGTACATTGCAAGAGGGAGAGGTGCGCAAGGACGAGGCATGCAGGCTCTTCCAAGCTTACCTCCAAACCCTGCGCATGCCTCCACCCCAGAGCATCCCCCAACTTCTCCTTGTGTCTCCTCCCCGGACCATTATGCCGACTGGGCCACTTCTCCAAGTCTGCCTCCTTTGTCTTCTTTCTACGGTTGTCGAGTCGAATGGTTTGACAACCAAGGCAACTCCCTGGGCTTTGCACCAAAACTCGGCCCGTCACCCCCCCACTATCCTCTGCCTTTGCCTCCCCCTCCTCCTCCCTCTACTCCGACTGTCCCTTTCACTTCTTTGTCCTCTCCTGACTCCCCCACCTCCTCCCCGGATTTACCTCCACCACCTCCGCCACCTCCTGTTTGCACCCGCTGCACTGGGAATGAAGCTATCATGGACTCTCTTGACGTCATCAAGTGAGCGATGGAGGATGCCATGGGCGCCATCACTGCAACGCATCACAAAGAAGTAGAAAGGACACGCGGTGAGGAACAGATGACGACTCTGCTACAGGATCTCAGGCAAGCTATTTTGAACACAGGTGCGCTAAGCAGGGAAACCGCGCAAGACCAAAGGCACGAGCAATGACTCGACCCCAGCTCAGGACAACCTCTTCTCGTTCATGTTTCATTTGGTTTCATGCATCCAGATAGTTTAATTTACAAGTTCTCTACCCCGTGCGACGTCTCAGTCCTAGTATTTTGCAGATTTAGCTCGTATCAGTTTTTGTGTCTTGGTATGGTTAGTCTAGCATGACATATTATTCCCCTACGTGTTATTTTAGAACTAGTTTTTTACATTTCATGATCACTTCAGTTTTTTAAATTCTTGCATGGTTACTGTGAACTTTAATAGCCACGTGACAGCTTTGGTTTCCCACCAGGGAAAAGCTCTCATAGCCACCTGGAACAATATGGCAAATGTAACTCTCATTGCTTAACAGGCTCTAATAGAATTTCTAACTTACAAAAAAAAAATTATATTAAAATTGGTTTGGGATTTGTTGAGAAAATTTCTCAACAAGTTGTTAGAGTGGTTAAGAGTACACGCCTATCTTAAGGCAAAGCATGATGTATAAATATGTATATGATTTAATAATAATAATAATAATAATAATAATAATAATAATTTTTCATGTTGTAGGAAGTATTAATCCCCGTTCATTACCAATTAATATTAAAATATATAAATAATAAAAAAAATTATTAAAATATATAAATAATAAAAAAATTTAAATAATTTAGTATGATTATTAATTTTATTGTCAAAAGAAAGAGTTTATCAAATTATAATTTAGTAACAAGCAATGCTATAATAAAAATCAACGTTCCAATCTTAGCATATATGGTCATCTCCTACTTGAAATTTACCATATGAAATGTTACTATTAATGATATATTGCCCAGATAATATTTAAATAAATTATTATATCAAACTTGTAAATTACCAACAAATTTTATTTTCGAAAATAATAATATAAAAATACGTGTTAGTTATACTTTAATTTAAATAAAATTATAAATATAAATAAGATGAAGCACTCGTTAAATAATTTTCTTTCGTTAGAAATGTGGAGAGTTTGTACTTTTAAGGTTGCTCGCCGTTAAGAATTGACGGATTGGTTGTATTCTCTATTTTAGGAGTTTGTACTATTGGTCTAGATGGCTTTCTATTTTAGGAGTTGAAGCAATATACGTGGATATTAAATATCATTATTTATTTAACTATTTTAGGAGTTTGTATTATTGGTCTAGATGGCTTTCTATTTTAGGAGTTGAAGCAATATACGTGGATATTAAATATCATTATTTATTTAACTTTAAAGTAGCTTAGCTTCAAATGAAAGGATGACTATCTTAGCTTAAAATCAAAGGTTGATTGAGAGACTCTAATATTAAAATAATCATTACTCCAACTATTCCAATGAAAGGATGGTTATCTTAGCTTAAAATTGAAGATTGATTGAGAGATTGTGATATGGGGATGTTATTATGCTCGGAGAGGAAGGAGTTTATATGCACCATCTAAACTTTCATGAAATTTTAATATTTCACACCTTCCAAATCATACATCTCAACACATTGAATTAACGATTATGTTTAAATTTATTGAATTTATAATAAAATGGATACAAGGAAAGGAAATAAAAGTCATACTAAAAGTGTGGCACTAACGATATGGTGGTTGATATAGGCAGAACATGAAATTGAAAATGGAGTTACTCAATGATGATGAAGAGAGGGCACAACATGACATTGAAAATGGAGTTGAAAATGGAGTTAATGATGATGAAGAGGGGGCAAACTTGTTGGTTTCATTTTTGTTATTAGGAAAAATTAAAGGTAGAAAAAAAAGGCCAAAGATAGTTATTGGAAAAGAAAAAGATTGCAATTCACCATCTTCATTTTAATTTTTTTCCTCTACCATCTATCAAGGAGAATCCAATTGTTCAAAAATGTTTTTTGTCATCCATCCATGAGAATCCAATTCCCAAAAAAGAGAATCTAATTCTTCAAGAATGTCTTTTGTCATCCATCAATGAGAATCCAATTGCTAAAAAATGCATGAGTAGTGATTGAGAAGTTCAACAATTTGGATAGAATTTGCTAAAAAAAAATGCATGAATAGTGATTGAGAGGTTCAACAATTTGAATAGAATTTATGCAAAGAGTTTTAAAAAGTTTTGATTGAGCCTTGTTCCAAGAAAACAAACTTTTATAGAGTTTAATAGAGTTTTAATGTCACAATAAAGGGTTTGTGTGTTGGAATAATCAGGGAAGCAAAGGAAAATCTTTGCCCATCCTTACAAAGCATATGTTAGGTGAGGAACCTATGTCTAATTAAGTTTAAAAGTGTTCACGAATATTTGGAACTTATATTTCCAATTTTAATTTGATTTGCCACTTAAATGTGTCAATATGTATTGCTATGATTGTGGAAAAGCAATGAGAAGGTATTTATTCCAAGTAAATTATTGGTTGGTGGTTGGTTGGACAAGTTAAGTTCATTCTCATAGCCATGACTAAATGAGTTTTAAGTAAATATTTAGCTAATTGGTTTTCCACACCAAATTGTCCTAAGGTCACTACAAGGAAAACCAACTTTTGTGGAGGTTTTAACAGAGATTTTTAGTGTTACAAGATTGGGAAAAATTATTAAAAAAACATTCTGCAAAAACCTCCTCTAAGGAGAGTAGAAGTTTTGGCATATGTTTTAGTGGAGGTTTTTTTGTTGTTGCTTCACATACATAATGCAACACTGGTGCATCCATATTTAAGATGCACCAAAGTGTATTATATAATCTAAAGCACCAGTGCATTATATATTTTTAAGCACCATTACAATATATATCCTCGTGCACCGTGAAATACCAATAATGACAATGGAAATGGTAATTATAACACCAACAATAATTGTATCATTAAAGGTTATGGCATTGATGTTGTAATAGGGAAGATATACATGTTTTAGTATAAGTATGAACATCAATTCTTTATTGACTAAACAAACTCATACACATTACATGCATTGATGTTTGTATTTGATAAATCACATTGGTGCTCTCACACATACAATGAGCATTGATGTATATATACATGTAAAGCACACCAATGCATAGATGTATGTAAGACTCATCGGTGCATGATAATATCTCATGTCCATTGATGCTTAAATATTAGTTACACATCAGGGTATACCACTGATTAAAATTCACATCAATTTGTAGAAATGATCAAAATGCATTGGTGCATACCACTGATGAAAACACATTAGAGCCTACAAATGATGAAAATGAATTGATGTGTTAAAATTCCCCATGTGTTATTTAATATTTTTGTAGGTATGCAAATGGAACTTCTTGTTTCTTGTCGTTTTTAAATAAAATTTCAAATAAGCATAAAAAATCAAATATTTTTTATAATATTGAATTTTAATTAATGCACTAGGATATGATCATTGCATTAATGTATTATATCATGTAAACAAATATATCATCTAATTACACATATGTACAATGTAATAATGTAATCATCCATATATTTAATAGACAACATAAAATTTTACAACAACATACACTAAAATAGAATAAGAAACTCATTTTATTATAAAATAATTGTAACATACCTATTACCCAACAAAAATGAAATACTTTGATACCATTTAAAATGAATGTGTGCAGCATGACAAATAAAATCATACAACTATCAAAAATTTTAAAATCGTAATGCAGATTGTTCCTCAATCATAATAACATTTATATACACAAAATATAGAGCAAACACAACATTATAACAAAGCATCAACACACTAATAACTCATTGCAAAGAACACTTCTATTTTTAAATATTTACACAATCGGCTACAAACAACGGACGTTCCCCGCTGTTATCACAAAATTTAGCACCTTTTTGCAAAGCCTTTCATAAGGGCTAAGACAAGTGTAAGATGGAAGTGTTGTTAGATTTTCAATGAGCTATGGCTCATGTATCTTCTTTAAATTTTCTGTTTAACTATAACTTGAACCATAACTACTGCAACAAACCAAGGTCACAAGAAGAATAACCATGCACAAGAACACAAGAAGTATCCTAGGAAACCCTTCTCAACAAAGGAAGAAAACCTAACCAATCATTTTCTATATTCCTCAAGAGAAATACCTCCCACACCATCACCAAACCTAGCACACAAGAGGGTGTTGTAATTCTCATAATTTCAGACCACAACTTCTGAAATCATGAGATGACATAATGATAAGTGTATTTCCTCAATGGGGATTCACCTTTATTTATATAAGACTTGTCACATCAAATAATGTGTATATTGGCACAATAGGGCCGACCTCAATAACTCAAAATATAATTAATAATTACCATATCAATTATCTTTTATTTTAATTATCTTTTACATTAAGGTGGGGCCGACCTGTACCCTTTACATTACAATTAGGATTACAAGTAAGTCTGACTCTTGAACAATATAGCAAGGGATCTCATACACCCACTAGTGCTCATCCACTAGGGGCACATCCACAGGGATGTACATATCTCTATCTCACTACATCTCAGAGGAGAACCACACTCACTAGTGCTCAACCACTATGATTATGTTCACTTGTGCTCATCCACAGGCATGCCGACTCAACATATCTTCTTTCCCACTGCATTACATAGGAGATTCATCTGGAGTTCATCATCTCAACTCTCTTCTCAGAGGATTCTAATACATCATCTTCATCTCTGTCTCATGACGATGCACCCATCTCTATGGGAATTCACACGTTCACCTTGTGCTCAACCACAGGCATGTCCAACTCAACAAATATCCTTTCTCACTACGTTACATAGGAGAATCATCTGGAGTTCTTCTCAACTCTCTGTAAGGAGGAGGCCATCTCTACGTTCCAGCTCTATCTCAGATAAGAACCACACACCCCTCTCAAGGGCTCTCTCTCAGGTTTGTGTCCTGGAGAATGTCTCATGTAGCTGTAATCATCAACACTCCCTCTCAACTAGGGAGGAATTATTCACTAGGCCAAGTCTCACACGGAAGTACTTCGAAAATTGTCTTGGTTGTAGTCATCAACACTCCCTCTCAACTAGGGAGGTATTCTTCACCAAGCCAATTTGGCGAAGATGTCTGCAATCTGCTCATGTGTAGGAAGGTACAATACATGTGTTGTTTTCCTCTACATTATGTCTCTCAAAAATGATATTTTATCTCAACGTGTTTCACTCTATCATGAAACACTAGGTTCTCAAAGAGATTCAACCACAACTTTGGTTATCATCATAGAATTCATCTCATGATCAAGTAAATCTGTTAGAAGATTGTGAAGCCACACGACTTTGCACACTCAATGCTATATACTCTGCATCTTTGGTACTCATGGCCACAGATCCTTGTTTCCTGCTGCACCAGGAAATAATGGAAAACTTCATGGTCCATTGTTCTCTCTGCTCAATCTGTATCGGCATATCCCTGCAAACTCAAGTTATCACTAGAGGCATATCTCAGGCCATGTCCAATTGTTCCTCATATATATCTCAATACATGCTTTACTTCTATCCAGTGAGTCTGTCTCGGTTGACTCGTGGATTGACTAAGCACATTTGTTGCATAACATACATCAGGTCTGGTGTTAACTAGATACATCAATGATCGAATCAACTGTGGATCAATCTCGTCTGAATCATCATCATTTATTTTTCGTCATATCCATCAACCTCGATGTAGACATGGATTTCCATTATGTAATACTGAACTTATTTAATATCCACACTGTATGTTTTCCTTGACTTAGGAAAAGTCTCATTGGTCCTTGGTCATACTTCTTGTCCCGAGAAGTAGTGCATCATACCCAGATCCTTTATCTCAAAATCATAAGTTGAGGCTTGCTTGTATTCAATAACACGACTTCTTGAATAAGTCATCAAAATCAGGCTCTCATCACCAATAATGTAATAGTATAGGTTTGGAACAACAATACTCTTGCTTAAACCCTAAACTCATCAAGAATCCATCTATCTGATGTAGTTTCCAACTCATGGATGATATTGCATTGGGCTACTAGATCAATATGTCTTCATCATAGTTCACTCCCTTTTCTTGTGAGACTCCTCTGACTACAAGTCTTGTTTTATATTTATTGATACTTCCATCAACTGCATGTCTTTCTGCTTCTTGCAGAGTTTTGTCAAGCTCAGATAGGCCTTTTATGGCCTACTGCAAGGTTCCCGGGAATATCAATTGGAACAACTATATCAATGGTTATCTCCCTCTGGATTACTGAAGAGGAAGAAGATAATGCCCCTCTTCCTTAATTGGTTTGACTCCTTCCGAGTCAAGTGACTCCCTCTAAAGTCTGAAGGATAAGCATCTTCCTTTGTTGTTAACCTTCCTGGAACAAGAAAAACAAACGAAAGGAAACAAGACAAGAATATCTCCTAGTGGATATTCATGAGTACATCTCTAGAATCAAATCATTTTAAGGATTGTTGTTACATCTACAACACCTACTTGTAATGTAGCAACCTTAGAAATGTAGGTTATATTCACGATAAATAAAAAAATCAAACCTGGAGTCTTTACTTCCAGTGTGTTGTTCTTCTGAGTGCACTGAGACTTCTTTGGGTCCATGGTTGCATCAGGGGTTCCTTTCTCCTACAAATACCCTTATGCCAATGATGCAAACAATATATATATATATACACACACAAGTGCATACCTGAGAGTGTATACCAATGGAGGTCCTTCTTGTTTCTCAATGTCATGATGATCAATGATGTTCCTCGCTTGTTAGCCTTGTAGACATCTATACCACACAAGTATCTGATGAAGTCTGCATCAACCTTTACAAGGTCATGTCCATTGTTGACTTTTAACAACATTCCAAACACGATGTTGTACCTATCCTTATAGCTCTTGCTGCTGCTCAAAACTTTTACAACTTGATTTCAGATCTGTATTAAAGGGTTCAATCTAGTCTGTAATCAACATATTCAATGTACTTGTAAAAGTCATCATCATCCTTCTATGTTTGTTGGAATATAAACCAACACCATCATTAAACACTTGCATCAATAAATCACATCAAAGGATGGAAAACTGGAGCAATAGGACATCATAGATATAGCTCAGAAATTTAGCATTTTATTCATGCTTGAGACAACACTAATAAAATCCAAAGTTAATATTTTTTATGCATGAAATTGTCAACCAAAGATTGCCTCAGAATATCAATCTCCAACAGTTTTAAAAAAAATATGCCATCTTCAAATTTCTGTAATTCCATTTGAGATGGCACAAGGGAGCTTGAGATCGGTTTTGGAGTCTGTTTACTAGAAAAGGTTAATGGCCCTAATATTGTCCAAGAAATTTTCCTTAACATAGGCTTTAAACTCGACCTTCCTTTCTTAACAAAAACACCATTGAGACTGCTTCAAAAATGATACAATTTTTGCCTTTTGACAACCTTCAAATTTTAGACAGTTAGGGTGTTTAGCCTGTTGTTAGGGTATTTATGTGGTAGCTTTAGGGGTCTGACCCTTTTCCTAGGCTTCGACCTATACACCTTGGCTGTTGTTTGGAAGAGGTACCCCATACTCGACCCTTCTCCTAGGCTCCGACCTTTTCCTTCACTACAAAAATTTAGAAGGGGTCCGACCCTTTTCTTCTCCGACAACCTTAGAAATTTCCCATAGGCCTCAAGCCCTACCAAAGGTCTGCGACTAGCCCCTTTTAAGCCTTCAAACAAGCCTCGACCTCCTCTTATGCAATTGTTTAAGTCTGAGGTTAAGTCTGTTACGGTTCTGTTGATAGTATTCCTCTGCAGTAGCTTAGAGGGGCCTCTCCAAGCTACGGTTGTTCTTCAAGACCCTCAACATTTAATGTCCCCATTTTGGGACATTATAACATTACAACATTTCAGAGTGTTATGCCTACCTGAGTAGCCAGATAGGGGTGACAGAGAATTTGAGAGATATTGAGGGGTTTATTTGGGCCCCACTTGTATCGTTCATCATTAGGATCCATTCTGCACAACTGGGCTTTGGTTCTGTTGCATTCTGACGATTTCCGTAATTTTTAGTTATTATGGGTTATATCTTAATTAAATTCACTAAGAAGGCCATAATGGACATATTACTTGGAGAAACCTCTTAGTGTAATAGCTCATCAGAACCGAGAGGAAGAGCATTACAGGATAAGATGATGAGAAGTGACTTTTAGTGGCCAGAAAAGCCATCAGGATGGATAAATCACTTTTTACAGGAAAAATGGTTAATTAATTAATTAATTAAGTGATAGACTCAAGAAATAATAAAATAAAGTAAAAGTCACTTGGAGGGAAAAGTTCAACAACGAATTAGGGTTTCGGGAAGCTATAAAGGAAGGGTAAAGCAACCTAATTCATTATGCATTGTTATGATTTGATGTTGAGAGTTCCCAGAGGAGGAGGAGAGCCGACCTTACTATTTTGTGGATTTCTGGAGGAAACCACCACCATTGATCGATTTCGGTGTTGAGAGACACACCCTAGCCCATCGGAGATACCATCCAAGTATTTTACCATACTTTTCAGGAGTATCCATTGCAGAGTGCGCAACTCAGCCATTGAGGGCGCAAGTCAGTTTGAGGGTTTGGAGAGTTGCACGAGATCCGTATCTAGATTGTAGTTTCCTTCCAACCCATTTGAGATCCAGCCATGGCGCTTCTATTGAGCCATCTATTGTTAGATTATGATGGTGGAATATTGCAGATCGACTCATTTAGCCATTTAGGGCGCAGCTCTTCCGGACAAACATTTGGTGTTGCATGCAGAGTATCAGAGCAGATCCGAGCAAATCCTTCTGACCCATTTCCTTATTTGGCGAGACAATCATTTTGAGCCATATAGCAGTATATTTTGTTGGTGGAATCCTTTGGGGCACATCCAATGCCCTCAGGAGGTGTGCAAACCCCCCAGGGGTTTAGATCCAGTGCCTCAGGGACCAGATTCGAGATCCGACACTCACCCATTTCAGTATAGAGGCTAGGGCATTTCTTTTGGAGCACTTTCCAGTGTATTGCAATGGTCTGAACTCCCGGACGAGTTTCCCAGCTGGTAGCGATTACGGTACATCTCTGGAATCGTATATTTTCGCCGATCTATCCGTGCATGCATCAGATCTGCTATCATCTTCTGATCATGGGTATTTTTATGTTATTTGATTGTATTCCAGTGCTGATCCATGAGATTTGGCTGATGTTTATATTCTATATTTCCAGTAGGCTATTGTATTTCCATGCTTGAACCGTATAATACATGATATTGGGCAATTAATGTTCTTTACTTCTGCATGCATCCTTTATATGTTGTTTAAACCATAAATATGCAACATGCACATGCAATAACCAACATGCACATGCAATAACCCACATGCACATTCAATAACCATCAAGATCTCAAACACACAACTGAAACACATCCATAAACCCCCAATGTATCATATCTGCAAGACAGAATAATAGATTAGTAGCAAATATCTTGATCAGTGGGATCATGGATATTTCAGTGGTATCAGAGCTTTAGTCTTTCCAACTTGTGACTACAGTCGATGAGTTTAGCGAGTGACCCAGAAGGGAAAGAGGATGTGGGGAGACAGATATGAGAGGCCAGAGGGCACTGGTAAGGCCCCCATGGAACCAAAGGCAACCTTCATGCAGGTTATCAGTGACATGTTAGCTAGTCAACAGACTATGTCTCAGTCCTTGGCTCAGGTGGCTTAGAGATTGGCTATGGTGGACATTATGGGCACACAAGCCCCACATGCAGCACAGGAGAACTCGGGGGCAGGCAGTAGACCCCAGACACCTACTCGCACATACACATCTTCGAGTAGGATTCCCAGACCATGGTTCCCTAGTTTTCAGAGGGCACCACTAGCAACAACACAACAGTCGTTAGCACAGAGGTTGCCCACTTAGGTGGAAGACATTACAGAGTACAAGAGGGAGTATGCAACGTTGGGCCATGACTTCCATCATGACATGACACTAGTCGAGTACTGTGGACTTAGGGGCATGAACCATCCCAGAGAACCTCAAAGAGGAGGACAACAACAACAACAGGGGCATAACATAGATTTCATTCGGAAATTTGGTAAACTCACCATACCTTCTTTTGACGGATCGTCCAAATGGACTGACAGAGATGGAGTACAAAAGCTAGACATGTACTACAATCTCAACCAGATGATCGAGACGGTGGCTAGTGACTCTTGTGCATTTGACGGACAGTTGGATGGATAGGATGATAGCGCATGTCCTTCATCTTCCCCGTCAGGCAATGTTGAGGATTCAATACTTCAGCATAGTGGTGACACTTGTGAGGCTTCATATGTGTTGGCACTTAGACATGATGAGATTAGGAGGTTGGATGACCTACCTATGGGTGTAGACATGGCTTCCAAGAAGTCATGTATGGAGGATGATGAGTTTCCTATGAGGAGCAAGCCACATTTTTCATCTTCTCAATCACCTATGCTAGCCACGACACATGAGGATATCAGTAGCATTCCTGATATGGTAGAGGAGCCTTGTGTGGGGATTGTACACAAGGAACATATGGATCTGCAGAACCAGGAGGAGAGGTATGGCTTGGAGATAGTTGACCTTACATATACCTATCAATATGAGGAGAGTGAGTCACCACTCTTGGAGATTCCATTGATGGACCAGGTTGTGGAGACTGACATCTTTTTGGGACACTTACTCCTAGGATCGATATACAGTGATGAGGATGCACTCCTTATTGGTCGAGATGACCATAGCACGTGTATGGACACATCTGTATGGGATCCAGGTGCAAATGATATTAGTAGGGTGTGTGCACAGGAGAATACAACTACCCATACATGATATGGTGTGATTCAGATAGGGGTCGCAGTTGGTGATGGCGTGTAGTGGCATACAGGAGGACTCGGTAGCACAGGGGATAGTGGGCAGTTCAATGCCTTATATTTTGAGGAGTGTAATGTTGGGGATTCCATTGTTGACACTAGCAGTGAGAGGCATGAGGTAGCACCTCAGCAGGATTGTGACCAGAAGTCATGACACTTGGCAGGACAGTTGAGAGTTAGTGAGGACATGATCATGGCAGCCACAAGATTCATTGATGATACACATGCATTGGTGGCAGATTATTGTTGGAGGGCCTCAATGGCGCAGGATAGTTCATATGGGGGACTTGTCATTGATGACTTCCATACACTCAGGGAGAGAGTGATTGTGACGAGGGCTGACTACCAACAATTGTTGAGGGATAGGGATTACCTATTGGAGGTTGGCAAGATGTATCACAGGGCACTAAGGGAGTAGGAGGTTGAGGTGGACCAACTCACTCATGACTTGGTGAGCACACGAAGATTCTTGGAAAGCACATAGACAACCCTTCAGAAATTAGAGTCCCGATCAGAGGAGCTCCTTGAGGAAATTAGACAGAGAACCACTACATCTATTTCAATAGAGATTCAGATATATCCCTTAGCCACATTGCGAGAGGATGTTGGTGGTTTAGCAGTGGAGCACCAGTTGAGGGAGGATCATGAGGATTACCCAGGATCACTGATGAGTATGGAGAGATATGATCTAGAGACGCAGGAGGATGTCCATAGGTCATAGAGACCACCCTTCACGAGGGGTGTTGAGATAGTTGGGAACACACATACACATGGGGATTCCAGAGCTAGGGGGAGTTATGAGGACACTTCCAGATTGGTCGACCTTCATGTAGAGGATGACCCAGTAGTACACCCAAGATCCATTATGTTGTAGGTGTATACAAGAGATCACATGAGTATGTAGGGGCATATAGTGATGAGTGGTAGTTCACAGAGACATACAAAGGTGTACAGTGGGATTCATGGGGACGCACTGGATTGCAAGGAGGAGATGTACTTAGTAGAGCATGGAGATTCCTCTCCCTTATAGCAGTATACAGATATGGTAGATCACCTTCATCGTAGCAGCAGTTGCGTGAGTGATGATGGATGGAGAATGTTTGACCCTCAGTTTGTGGAGATACCTATTGTTGTACCTGATCGTTGGTGTTTAGTGATGAGTACAAGCGATTATTTAACATGGGTGTTGGTGGACGAGATTTTGGTCAAGTCCTTGGGATTGACCAAAGCATATGATACTTTCTAGTCCTACATTTGGTTGCAGATATTTATGGTAGCCTTTCCTGATACTTTTATCATTGACAACATTGCAGGGGGAGCTAGATAGTGGCAGGGGACATGGAGAGTTGGTAGGCTGAGACCACCTAACATGAGTGTCTTGATTGCATACAACATGATAGGGGTGGTCATCAGGGACAGACAGTTGAGTCCCTAGGCGTGATGGAGAGTATCCTAGGCCATGGGACAGAGGATATCTCATAGGCTTCTACATATTCAGACTCTCATTGGGATGAGGGTGGAGGGATTTCTACAGTTACCAGTAGGGCACATCAACAGTTAGTGGGAATTGGAAGTGATGAAATTCCAAATTTGACATGGGATCCGGGAGTCCATGGGGTCAAAAGTTTGTTTCATCTTACGAGGATCCAGGAGTGGAGGGTCTAGTATGGATACTTTGAGAAAACAGTCATGATCAGAGTAGAGCAACATCAACATGATGGTCCCTGTCGGAGACTAGCATGGGACCCTGGGATTACAGGGCTGGGCATTTCATTAACTGATGGAGATGAGCAGACATTTGCAGGGGGAAGTCATTTTGATTTCCCATTGAGTTTCAGTATTGGGGAGAGCACGTCAATGGCTAGTGATTTGTTTAGGTCTTGTAGTACCTCACTATGGAAACAAGATGTTCAGTCAGTGGGGGTCGTGTTGAGTTTGGTATGGTATGATAGGATAGACCCATTTCGGGTTGAGGCCATGTGTTATTTGTAGGAGACTCATGGTGTTGATATGTTACAGAACTATACTCCACAGGGCATTGCAGTTCACATTCTGATATGGGACCCAGGGATTGGAGTGCTTGGTAGTTCGACGTTTGATGGAGTTGAGTTTCGAGTAGAGTGGTTGCTCGGGGAGTTGGTTGAGATTCTTTGGCCATTGATCATTCTACTCAGCAGGAGCATGTGGGTGTCATGCGTGGTGAGCACTTAGAGAGACCACATATTGAGGGGAGTCTACCTTGTGTCACACAAGTGGATATGGGACCCCGATATCATATGTAGTTGGATTCAGTTATTGCTTGAGGACAAGCAATATTCCGGCAGGGAGGACTGTAATGTCCCCATTTTGGGACATTCTAACATTACAACATTTCAGAGTGTTATGCTTACCCGAGTAGCCAGATAGGGGTGACAGAGAGTTCAGGAGATATTGAGGGGTTTATTTGGGCCCGACTTGTATCGTTCATCATCAGGATCCTTTCTTCACAGCTGGGCTTTAGTTCCGTTGCATTCCAATGAATTCCGTAATTTTGAGTTATTATGGGTCATATCTTAATTAAATTCACTAAGAAGGTCATAATGGGCATATTACTTGGAGAAACCTCTTAGTGTAATAGCTCATCAGAATCGAGAGGAAGAGCATTACAGGATAAGATGATGAGAAGTGACTTTTAGTGGTCGGAGAAGCCATCAGGATGGATAAATCACTTTTTACAGGCAAAATGGTTAATTAATTAGTTAATTAAGTGATATAATCAAGGAATAATAAAATAAAGTAAAAGTCACTTGGAGGGAAAAGGTCAACAATGAATTAGGGTTTCAGGAAGCTACAAAGGAAGGGTAAAGAAACCTAATTCATTATGCATTGTTATGATTTGATGTTGAGAGTTCCCAGAGAAGGAGGAGAACCAACTTTACTATTTTGTGGATTTCTGGAGGAAACCACCACCATTGACCGGTTTCGGTGTTGAGAGACACACCCTAACCCATCATAGATACCATCTAGGTATTTCACCGTACTTTTCAGGAGTATCCATTGCAGAGTGCGCAACTCAGCCAGTGAGGGTGCAAGTCAGTTTGAGGGTTTGGAGAGCTGCACGAGATCCGTATCCAGATTGTAGTTTCCTTCCAACCCATTTGAGATCCAGCCAGGGCACTTATATTGAGACATCTATCGTCAGATTCTGATGGTGGAATCTTTCAGATTGACTCATTCATCCATTTAGGGCACAACTCTTACGGACAAACATTTGGTGTTGCATGCAGAGTATCAGAGCAGATCCGAGCAAATCCTTCCGACCTATTTCCTTATTTGGCGAGATGATCATTTTGAGCCATATAACAACAGATTCCATTGGTGGAATCCTTTGGGGCGCATCTAGTTCCCTCAGGAGGTGCACAAACCCCCCAAGGGTCCAGATCCAGTGCCTCAGGGACCAGATTCGAGATCTGGAACTCACCCATTTCAGTATAGAGGCCAGGGAGTTTCTTTTGGAGCAATTTCCAATGTATTCCGACAGTCTGAACTCCCGAACGAGTTTCCCAGCTGGTAGCGGTTACCGTACTTCTACGAAATTGCATATTTTCGCCGATCTATCTGTGCATGCATCAAATCTTCTATCATCTTCTGATCACGGGTATTTTTATGTTATTTGATTGTATTCCAGTGCTGATCCATGAGATCTGGCTGACGTTTATATTCTATATTTCCAGTAGGCTATTGTATTTCCATGCTTGAACCGTATAATACATGATATTGGGCAGTTGATGTTCTTTACTTCTGCATGCATCCTTTATATGCTTTTTAAACCATAAATATGCAACACACACATGCAATAACCTACATGCACATGCAATAACCATCAAGATCTCAAACATACAACTGAAACACATCTAGAAACCCCCAGTGTATCAGATCTGCAAGACAGAATAATAGATCAGTAGAAAATATCTTGATCAGTGGGATCATGGATATTTCACAACACCTCACCCCAGAATTTAAGTGGAGGTTCCAACCTCTTTGATGGGTTTCTCTTTTTGCTGCGGTTTCTTCATCATCTACCACATGAAATTAAGAAGGATCTGGCACTCTTCTCTTCACTCGTAAAGTAAGGTTTACCTAATGTGCAATAGTTTTCTTCAAGCCTGCCTTAATACCATGTTAGATTTTCAATGAGCTATGGCTCATGTATCTTCTTTACATTTTATGTTTAACTATAACATGAACCATAACTACTGCAACAAACCAAGATCATAAGAAGAATAACCATGCACAAAAACACAAGAAGTATCCCAGGAAACCCTTCTCAACAAGGGAAGAAAACCCAACCAATACTTTGCTATATTCCTCGAGAGAAAGGCCTCCCACACCATCACCAGACCTAGCACACAAGAGGGTGTTGTAATTCTCATAATTTCATACCACAACTTTTGAAATCATGAGATGACACAATGGTAAGTGTATTTCCTCAATGGGGATTCAACTTTATAAATATAAGACTTGTCACATCAAATGATGTGTCTATTGGCACAATAGGGCCAACCTCAATAACTCAAAATATAATTCATAATTACCATATTAATTATCTTTTATATTAATTATCTTTTACATTAATTATCTTTTACATTAAGGTGG
The DNA here is from genome assembly GCA_009831015.1 of Picea engelmannii. Lineage (NCBI taxonomy): Eukaryota > Viridiplantae > Streptophyta > Pinopsida > Pinales > Pinaceae > Picea > Picea engelmannii. The sequence goes on from ML824932.1 coordinate 53,112, forward strand.
GGCCGACCTATACCCTTTACATTACAATTAGGGTTACATGTAAGTATGACTCTTGAACAATATAGCAAGGGATATCATACACCCACTAGTGCTAAAAAACTAGGGGCACATCCACATGGATGTCCATATCTCTATCTCATTGCGTCTCACAGGATAACCACACTCACTTGTGCTCAACCACTAGGATTACGTTCACCTGTGCTCATCCACAAGCATGTCCACTCAACATATCTTCTTTCCCACTGCATTACACAGGAGAGTCATATGGAGTTCATCATCTCAACTCTCTGCTTAGAGGAGGCTAATAAATCATCTTCATCTCTATCTCATGAGGATTCACACAGCTCTATGGGAATTCACACGTTCACCTTGTGCTCATCCATAGGAACGTCCAACTCAACATATCTCCTTTCTCATTGTGTTACACAGGAGAATCATCTGGAGTTCTTCTCAACTCTCTGTAAGGAGGAGGCCATCTCTACGTTCCAGCTCTATCTCAGATAAGAACCAAACACCCCTCTCAGGTTTGTGTCCTGGAGAATGTCTCACGTAGCTGTAATCATTAGCAAGTGTTACCATTGTCACCTTAGCAATCACTTCCCTCGTTTTAGTGAAGGATGAAATCCAACTCAATGGAGGCTTCCCTACTAACCTCAAGGAATCCAATAACAAGATAAGATTAGATCTACAGTCTCCTATGTTAGCTACTCAAACATAACACCACTAGATCAAGGTTTTCAAGGTCAACATAAGGTGGTTAAATGAAGCAACTTCCACATTTGTATATGTGAAGTATCTAAGACAATTAATGACATTTAGAATGTTACAATAGGTCAAAGAGGTACCCCAAACACTACAAATGAAAGAAAGATATATGGTTGTTGCAAAACTTGTATGAACAATGATGATATTCAACAATGTACCAGGTTATAACAACAACAATAAATCAACCCTCTAAACAAGTTAAACATGCAATAAACTAGGGTTGAAAATACAAGTTAAATTAGGGTTTTGTAAACAATTGATTGCTAGAATATAAATGACACATAACAACCCTAAGAGATGGAAGACATCAAGCCCTAGAGGGATAAAAATTAAATCAACAATGCAACAAATGATGATAAGATGCACTTTGAATATGATTTGTCAATTAAACCCTAGACACCTAGCACAAAGATGGCTAAAAATTGAAGAGTAATTGCTACAAACCCTAATCTAACCCCAGAACAATAAAATAAAGGTAAATTTAGGTTTAAAGACTTACTATAAGGGGTAAAGAATGGTGTTGTTTATTGCTCTTGGACATATGGAGTCAAACTACGAACTTCCTTGGAGACAAAGGTGAAAGAAGAACTTAGGATAAAACCCTATAGTAGTGCACTACAAAGCTTGGGTATCTCTCGTATAGAAAGGAAACTAGGGTAGTCCACTACAAACCTTAGAAAGCTATCCTATAGAAAAAAAACTAGGGTAGTCCACTACAAACCCTAGAATTAGTCTTGTGTCCTTTAACAAGTTTTAAAACAAATGATATGAAGGGAAGGTAGTCCACTATAAACCTTCCTAGGGTTTACAAGACAAGGTCTATTCAAGAAAATACAAGGAAAATTCACTATCACCACTTTGGTAAGAACATTCACACTTAATACATTCATAAATGAATAAAAAAATATGTAGAAAAATCACATACTAGGTAAATCAATGCTCATCTGTGAAACCTAACCATGAAATCACCTATCAAAACTTGAAAAATAATCCAAATATAATCTCTCCAAGAAGCCGCATGAGTTAGTCATCCATAGAAAAAAGAGAAGTATAGAAGAGACAAGTAGTAGTAATCATCCACAAGTAGCAATCATGAATAAATGAGGGAGAACTTCCTCTTTTTATATGAGGAAACCAAGCACTTTCCCTCATTGAGCTAACATCCACTAAAATACCCTAAAAACATAATAGATCCATGATACAAGGTGGATAGGTCTAGGCCAATCCCCAAAGAGGCCTATAAAACAATGATACAATACTAAAACATGAAAACATCCCTAAAAAATGTCACACATATGAGTGTAGAAGGCTAAAAAAGGGTGACGTCATCTCCAAATGGGGTACAAAGGCTCCAAAAGACTTGTCTCTCCCCAAGTCCCCAAAAGGTGCAAGGTATCATCAAAAGTCATGCTTGCTCATTAAGAAGGTCACATCTCCTCGTAAAAAAGGTGCCAACTCATCATCGAACATGCTAGGTTGGCTCAAGCAAGTGTCACATCATCCTCAAGTGTGAAATTATCTCCAAATATGCAACATCCAAGCTCAAAATCATGATTTCGTGAAGGAAAAGGACTCCATGACCTCTCCAAAGAGGTGTACTATCATCATCAAAGGCCATGTCATCAATTCAAACTTCAACATCCTCAAGGGGGTGCAACGCCATGAAGGGGCTCCCTACTCTCTCCAAGTGACACATCAAGTTCGTGGTGAAACGTCCTAGCTCCTAGGTGCAATGTCCAAGGTCCAAGGTGTGTTGGAGGGTGTCGGGAGGCACACCAATTCATCATAAGGCCCAACACTGATTAAAAAGGATCCAATGACCTCCATACATTGTCTAACGTCCTCCATGAAGTGTAGGGGGAGCATCACCAACGTCCTCCAAAGGACCATGTCAAAGGGTGCATCATCATCAAGCATGGGCTCAATGAATCATGTAAGACCAACCATCATGGATACAAGAGTCATTCGAATAAAAAAAAGTGAGTTAAATTTTAATTTAGAAGCCATGTAAGTAGTTCACACTAGGTATCTTCTTCAAACTTCACACTAGCTTATGACTTTATGAAAATTGCCAAGTTTACGTATGGGAGGACCATCATAGAACCCTATTATGTAAGTTTTAAGTCTATGAGGTAGAACAATGCATACATATTCTTAAAAAAAATAAAAATTAATCAATGGATCATACACGCAATACACATTAATTTATGCTGGAAACCCTTAACCAAGAGAAAACCAACCTTCCTTGGTGTCACATTTCTCAACTCTACATTGTATTAATTTCACCATTCACAATACAATATATACATTATTTTAGGTATTCTACATATTCCAAAACCATAATTTGTTAAACCATATTAGATTGTAACCCTAATCCCTTAATATGAGATTAAGTTAGAAAACTGCTAAAAATAGTGAAAATTGTCCAAAAAACATTTTGGGGCCCTGCACTGAAACCCATCGGCTCAGGTCATTGCCCTTTTCTTAGAATGAGGGGGCAAGGATTGGCCCCCTTGTGACCCCCCCGCGTGAGTTTGATGTAGGCGTACACCACTACTTGCGGAGGGGATCATTAAAATCCAACACAACCCCCCCGCTCCACACCACCACATGCAATGAATATAACACATACCCAACATATCACGTGTGTTATTACCCAAGTAGAGGAGTACTTCCTAAGAAACCAATCAAAGTGTAAGTGTGAGTGGGTGGTATGACTTGGTGTTTACTTCATGGTCATGGTGTCATTGAGATGCAAGTCCATGTGTGATGTTCATCTCCATGAGCACCTTTGTAGAGGGAGCACTTGGTGCATTGAGTTGCCCTTTCCTTGGCATTGTTTCTTTCCACCCCTATATTTCCTTTTGATATTCATTGATTTTATTTGCAAGCCCCTTTTTAGGTTTATGCATTTACTACATTGGGATAATTAAGTCCTTTCTTCTTATATTCATTTAGTGCATTAGGACTTGGGGTGATGGCCTCATAGTGAGGGGGTAGAGCTCAATCTTACTTGGTTTTTTATTATCATTCATATCCATTTATTGTTCTTTTTATGAATTTATAACATGCTCTTTCCATTTTTTTTACCATCTGCATCAATGTCAGGCATTCAATCCCATTCTTCTCATAGGAGAATGAAGTACAAACCTTTTGGGGGTACATGTAACAACCACTCCCAAAAGATAGTACAAAGAAAGGAAATGTATGGAAAGTTTTAAGTATGTAAAGGAATGAGTGCATTACCTCTATCAAGGCCTCCGAGTAGTACTCCTTTCCCCAAGAGTGACAACACTTGATGAGGACACATATAATGGCCACTAAGGTGAAACAAGGAAAAAAACATAACTTCCAAGCATCATGATTCGCTATCTAACTTCAACCCATGATCCTTACCTAAAGGCCCAATACATTAAAATTAAACACTTCATATGAAACAATGGCTAATATACCTCATGTGTGTTGGACCACCATCATTATATGAGCATGTTGATCAAGTGAATGAGCTGAGCAATGATGAGGAAGAGGCGTTTGAGGGGTTGTTATCTGTGTAGGATGTTGGTCTTCATCTTTGGGACAACTATCTACAATGTGGATTTGTTGACGCGGAAAAAATGCCCCATGCCAACATGAGGGAGGATTGCTCGATGGCAAGTCCCAATTAGACATGCTCTCATTTGGTATGGCAATCTCCACTAGTATGTGGGCCTGGTTGCCGCTAAAAATGGATTTCTCTCTGGAGAGAGACTTTCTCTTTTAATCTAATCTAAATTCTAAATGAAATCCTAACCTATTTTGCAAATGAAGTCCTATTCTAACTTCTAACTACTCCTAATCTAACATTAACCAAAAATGAATTACAAACATATAGCTTTACTTATGAAAATAGAAAGAATTCACATTCCTCAATAAGAGATCATACTAGCATACTCATCTACATGTAGATGCTATTAAATATGTCCCTACAATCGAGTTCATAATCCATTCATAATTATTTCCTACATAACCAATTGATAGAAATGACAAATTGTGAACAACTATAGAAAACAATCAATCAACAATCATGCAAAATTGCATGAATAAACCATGAATCAGATTTTCCCTATATTCAATCTCTAGAAAAAGTTCCCTAGAAAGAGGTACAAGAAAAATCCAAAAAATTTCATATCCGTCCTCAAGCTTGATAAAAATATCCAAGACCCAATTCTGGGTTATCTAGCCCTCCCACTGTTCTGTTACAATAACTTTCTTTTATAGAACAAGATAGGCCTTTCAACTTCTATAATTGTTAGTGTTACAGTTACAATCATTCAATTTTATCACTTTTATCCTTTTCGATATTTCGGGTTTCTCTTCACATTACAATATAGGATGAAGTTTTCAGCAATCACCCTTTTTATAAGCAATCCATAAATTATGATCTTTGGAGATTTCTTCGATATGACCATATTGCATCTTTTCTATTTGTAAATCTTCTTTGCCACATCTCATTTCAATTTCTTATGCATTTTATGAGTATATGCATCGGGTATAGTGGCAAGCTTTATCGGTGTTATCAAAAAGTTGTGCAAAACATCCTTATTTATTTCATTGATATGCTCAATGGTTCTTTGCTATCATCTTTGATTTGTTCCACCTATACAATTCATATCTTGTTGGGAATTTCCTAATTTAATTCATCCATTGTTGGCATGTTGAATTTCCCTTAAATATCATCGATTGAGTTCCATTTCCTATGAATGTTCCTTCTTCAGTGAGCAATTTTTCCCTATGAGGCTGGATTTTTTCCATATTCTCTCTTGAAATCATGCAAAATTAAAATGATATGAAGGGTTTTGTAAAGGATTTGAACCTTCCTGCTATACTCATATTAACACGAGCAAGTATAATATAAACAACTAACAACTCAATCTACATTTACTTTGAGTAATCCCAATGGGAGGGATAAGTACATAGGCACTTAAAGTCATTGAAAAGTACCTCATCGACCTTACCATTATGAATGTTGATTGTGAAAACCCAATACAAATCATTTGACTGGTGAGTATTGAGAGAGATCTATCAGGTATAAGCTCATCGGGGTTACGTCCATTAGGGTTTATGCCATCGGGGTTAAGGTCCATCAGGGTTAAGAAAAATGACTACTGAAAGGAAATCTCGATGAAGATTATCCCAAATAAAAGAGCTCTGACAGTTCAGAAGATGATTCGAAGAATCATTGTTTAATTCTTTACTCCACTCAAATTGAAAGGTGATAATAAATACGTGTGGAATTGGTTTGTACAATGAATTTAGCTAGTCCCCACCTTTCCATTAATGCATTTAAATTCGAAACTTATAATGGGTAGGATAATTATAGAGGCACTTAATGTCATCAGGAAGTACCTCATTGGCCTTACCATTATGAACATTGATTGTGAAAACTCAATACAAAGCATTAGGCCAGTGAGTATCAGGAGAGATCTATCAGGTGTAAGCTCATTGGGATTATCTCCATTGGGTTTAAGGTCCAGTGGGGAAAGATCCATCAGGGTTACAGTCGATGGGGGTTAAGCAAATTTACCAGTGAAAGGAAATCTCGATGAATATTATCCAAGGTGATATATCGAGAAAATTCATATCGGGAGGGCACACAATGTGGAGTGACATCACGTAGGAAAAAACCAAACTATGTGAGCATATAAATCTAACGTGCATATGACACATGGAGAAGAGGACATGTGTCACTCTATGGTGAATTCAGGATAAAAGGACCCAGTTATCGGTCACACATATTTTAGCCTGGAAGGAATGAGAAATTTAGATCATGATCAATCACAACAGTTAGATCTTTCAGGGTTGAGAAATTCGTTAACTATCGTACATATTTAAGCCTGAATTTGATTAGGTCCATTGGATTAGATCATCCTTAGCCATAAGATATTTCAGAAGTAAGTTGTATGGTTAAGGAGGGTGCATATTTAAGCTTGAATTTGATCTTCATTGTTGATTCAAATCATTCTCAACCATCATATCTTTTGGGGTTGACAAATTTGTTAACCCTCGAGCATATTTAAGCCTAAATTTAATCAAAGTTATCTGATCACACCAATATGGGTTGTAGTATCTTTTAGGGTTAAGAAGGATTTTAACCCCTATGCATATTTAATCCCAAATTTGATTATCTGATTAGATCAAATCAATTTTCAATACTACACATAATCGATAGCTGAAAACCCCATAAAAAAACATTGGGTTGATGAGTACCAAGAAACACTATATCAGGAAAACTTACATTGTGGGTTCATCTGTTGGGGAAATATGTATTGGGTATAAGCCATCAAGGATCCGTATACTGAGGCTATGACCCTTAAGGATATTTCCATTGAGGATCTGTCCATTGGGGATAAGGAGAGTGATTTTTGAAAGGAAAACCCAATGAAGATTCACTCAGGCGATATATAGAAAGACAATGTATCGGGATGAACAATAATGCATGTTAAACATGAAGACCGATGTGTTGGGTCTAATGTGATGAATAAGGCTTGAAAAAGGTAAATTGAATCATAAATAAGGACCATTTTAGAGGGAAACTCTATCTAGATTTCCTGAAGAAATGTTAGAAAAAGCCATATCTGAAGGAAAGAAGTGGGCCACTTAAAAGAAAATTCAACGGAGAGTCCTCAAGGTGATAAACACCCATCAAAAATACACTATTGGGAGTTACTAGAGATGGTGGATTTGATAAGGAAAATCCCAAAGCTAATATCAGATAACAGGTATTGGGAAAACATAAACAGTGCAAACTTGAGCACTCTGATAAGCATAGGCCGACAATACGATACTGATATAAGTTTTGGATTCATTGGTAGTTGCAAACGAATGCAAGTGAGCCCGATCAACTGAGAGTCAATATAGGATCAATTTTTAATTAAATCATAAATAAATAGAGCTGAAAAAATCAATAATTCTTTGAATAATTCAATCAAAATGAATATCTAAAGGAAGGCGAGATTAAGGGAGAAAGAGCTTCCATATGTGTGAAGATCATAAGACTACTCAAAGCCAAGGAACTACTCCTTATCTTAATGATTAATATAGAAATTCTAGTAGGGGGGGCATTTAATTTTCCCGAAATAGGAAAATTTAATAGGAGTTGTTGTAGGTACAATAGTTCCAAAAGACTATCTACAAGGAGAAAGTCAATGGATATAAGAAGCATTAGAAAACAAATACCTATTGAAGAACAACAAAAAACTGTACAATCAACAAAGAGATATTGTGACAATTGTCTATGTGGTTACAATTGTTATTTGATTGTCATCCACCTTTTCACACTTTTGAATTTGATTCTTAATGGAATTCAACTTCCTATCATGCTCAAAAGTTTCCAAAACTATATAGCAGGGCCATCGTTATTTTAGCTCTTGGGCATGCTCTTGAATGATTCATACAATCATGATGATACCATTGTAGGATGAGATCTACCTATAGTAATTCTCATCTTTACACATACCTCTTATCTTATATTTGTTCCAAGTTCATTAATCTTTGTAGCACCTATCTCTTAGTATGATCATTAGGACATGGTCTTTTCTATCAATGCTAGTTTTCGCCTGGATGTTTCGACTTGCAAAAATTTCTACACTATCCACTTGGGTTACCTATGCTTTCATTTCCTCTAAGGATGATTGCCCAAGGTCAATTCCATCAGTAAATGACACTTGCATCGGTTTTGAAATCAACTTGAGCAAAATTTATTTGATTCTCTATTGATTCATTGCTTCTAACTTCTTGGTATGAATTGAGCGATAATACTTAGCATGCGTCCATCCTTCATCCTTTAGGTATTCTTGATGGTAGTATGGCCAAGTTAGATTTCTACTTGAAGTGATCACCAACCTTGCCACATGTGTCTTGAACCTTGAAGTTTCCCATCATCAACTTGAAGAAACTCATTTCCTATACCTTACCAATGCTACAACAAAATATGCAAGTGTGAAGGCACTAATGGTGATCGGATAAGAAGGGAATAAACCCTTGTTGTGTTCCTTCAACCTCATGTTAGCTCCAAACTTGGCAATTTGGTAAGTGACTTGTTGGGCCCTCATAATTCTTATCTAAAGGACCCATCAAAGACATGTTTTTGACCATTATGTACGTAAAAACTCACTTTGATTGACCATGTTGAATATTAATTATGGATGTTTTGCAAGTTATTTAATGAATATTTTTGAGATTGACATTTAATGCATAATGGTAATATTTTTCTTAGTTTCCATGATGAAAGTGCATGTGTAGCATAATTTCATCAGGTCAAACTACTCATGGAGAGATGAATATCCCAACACAAAGAGAAAATCAAGGATCTTGTCTCTATCTAACACTAGATTCGTTGCCAATGAATTAATGCCCACTATCTACAAACTCAACCTTGAAAGATCCAAAAGATAGCCAATCAAGGTGAGATACTGAAGGAAGGAACGTTGCCCTACGTTCTCTCCTTGATTCAAGAACAAGGTTGAGTTCTCTTGTTGTATAAATACACCTCAAAGAAGAAATACAAGGGGAAGAAAATTAGAGAATTGAGAATTTTATTTTGGTATTATGCTTGAAAAGATTTTGAAGACTTGGAGCTCTGCTCCATGGATGTAATTGTTGTTACTGATCAATAAATATGTTTTCCTTTTCATCTCATTAAATCTTTTTAGGTTCCTTGTGTTGCTTGGGTAGGGCCCACTCAAGAGGGATCAAGGACCTTTCTGTATTTCTTCTTTTTTCATGTTACTTTGTTGCACTTCATCTTTCTAATAATTTTTCAGAGAAGTAGATAGTAGTTAGGCATATCATTTTCTAGTATAGCTTTGCATACATATCCAAATTGATGATAAACTATAATGCTCATCTTGTTTCCTGTAGAAGTTGTTGTAGGCTCATTCAAGTGATTAAGAGTATCTTTCTAGGACTATGAACTTCATCTACACATCACCACAACATGATTTGATTTTTCCAATAGTTTAGAAGAAGTAAAATAGGCTCTTTAGGCCTCTCTTGACTATCATGTAGAAGTTCCTATAGAAACTATAGAATTCCTGTAGAACTATTATAGTTCCTATAGAAACTTCCACAGTCCCTATAAGATAGTTTAGATTGCAATTTCTTGTACTTCTTTCATTTCACTTATGGTGGTAACAAGTGATAATAAGATAATGATGGGTTATGATATTTCATCAGGGGTTAGGAACCAATCTTCATGCAACTATATTAATCTTTATTTTTGTAATTATATTAGTTTCTTTTCAGCCAAGTGTGACTTTCATTTATGCAACCAGATTAATGTTTATTTCTGCAATTAGATTAGTTTCTTTTCAACCAAGTGTGACTTTCATTCATGCAACTAGATTAGCCTTCATTTATGCATTAATCAAGGTCAATTTTTCCTTCAACAAGATATAATCGAGATTTTTGCCCATTCATTTAAATTAAACCTGCTGATGAAACAAAGACCTAGATTGTCGTCAACCTTAACCACCAGATAGATGCATAAATGAAAATCAGTGCATTCTGCATATATTTTGCACAATACCTCGAAAGTTTGTACGAGCCCTGGGTTGATAATTAAAGTATCAAGCTGAGGAAGTGCATTATTGTTGCCATTCCAAGTCTCATCATGATTTCCATAAGCACTAACATGTTCATGATGTACTTGAAAATAATATGTGACAATGAAATTCATTCATACATGTGCAAATAATTTTAATCCCACACTAGATACAAATCACCTAGAGGGTCAAGAGATTGCAAGGCTTCCTCTGAAAACTAGTCAAATAAAAATTAATAGATTGGAACCAGAAACACCTCACACAATTTCTCATAATAATCCAAGTGCTTCTACTTCCATAACTTCTAATAATGAACCAGGACTAGTGAGAGTGATGGATGCCACATCTCACATACATTTTGAAATTCATTTATCACAAACTACATCCAATATATCCATTTTCAAAACAATAGAAAAAAACTTCCAAAAACAAATATAGGTATAAACGATCAAGAATGAGACTGGAAGCCCATAAAATTGTAAAAAAAAGTCTAAAAAATCATAGAAAATGACAATTATTAGTAAACCTAATGATGTATTGAAGTTATCACCAAGTATTAAAATCAATAAAAATACTCCAATCAACTCAAAAACAAATGCTCCCAACAACACAACACATGCACAATTATAAAAATATATACATAAACAAGAAAACAAAATAGGCTACCGTTATAACTTTCAAGAAACCTGAAAATGTTGGAGTTCAAAATAGTCAAATACAAATGCATGAAAAGACACACTAAAATATATAAAAAATAAAAAAGGATCAATAAAATTTCTCAGTGCTTAACCTATTAAAAACAATCTATATACATTTATATAAAATATTAAAAAGTATTAAAAAAAAATGCAAATTTCTTTGTGCTGAACATAGAAAAAATGAATCTATATACTGTTGCTTCCCAAGGCTGCATGTAATCTTGTGTCTCCGGAATAAAATATGACGAGAGAGTATTCAGTTTGAAATCTGTGTACGAACATACGTGTACATAACGTATATACATACGATGCTTAGTTTGGGTATGAGTACGGATAGTGGATGCATTATTGAGGAATCCTAGGAATAAGGAATTAGTTCACTGTAATGTGAGCAAGGAGATCATGGCTATTGGGAAATGGAGGTAAGTACCTTGAGCTAGAAGCTTTGATTTTGGCCATTCAAAACTTACTAGTCATGGTAACAAGTTTCATCCACCTCATGACATCCTAAAATTTTCTTCTGGGACCCTATTGAGGATGTCTTCAATGATTTTCAGGATGGGGTTGACTCCACTTCAAAGGTGGTATTAGTTGCAATCTTGTGTCTAGTGTTTTACTTTTATTTGATGTTTCTATGTTTTTAAGTGTTTAGTACTATTAGGGCATTGTATAAAACTCCATAGGGCATTGTATAAAACTCCATACCTGCAAGTTTTGGAGTAAGAACTCTTTGTTTTTTGTGAATTATTATATCATATTATAGAGGATCTAAATTTATTTTTGAGAAATGTGAAATACAATTTTCGAATTAAAATGAAAGTTCAAGGCTACAATTGTTTTTTGGTAAAGAAAAATTAACCATTATTTTTTTAAAACATCTTAGTAGAAAGTAAACTTTGCAATAGATAGATACATATATTTTATTAAGCCCTTCATGAGATTGAATGGTCATATGGGATAACAATTTTACAATCTTTATGTGTTAGTTTAGAAGAGACTAAAACAATAAATTGCAATAACTAGAACTCGTGGTGTAATTATAGAACCTAAATCATGGACTTGGCCTGAGACTCAATTAAGTTTGACCACCTTCCCCCTACATCAAAGGCTAGTTGCACATTGATTCTTAAACATTTGCTTCTTTCCCACATCATTTTCTAAACTAAACTTGTTGCACCTTTGATCCAAATTGTATAGGGAATAGGAATATAGCAAAGAGCATAGTAATACACCAAAAACCTAATTTTATTAATTAATAAAATAACGAAATATTATAGAACATAAACTGGCTAGAATGGTGGTAGCTTATCTCTAAAGTGAGAGAGATGTCGACTATGCTCATTTGCAAAAAGATAACACAAGAGGCCGAAAGAATGGCCTTTTATCACAAGTCAATAACCCTAAAGGTCCAAAACCCTAACCCTACTGGATGAAGTGCCAAAAGCTATTTTTGGGCCTTAAGGTGGTTAATTTCTACATCGACTTCTTGGGGGCACAAATTTTGCATACAATATTCATTTGGCATGCATAGTAGCTCATTGGAAAGCTCTAACTAAGGACTAAAATCTTGCAGCATGGCTTGGGTGTATTGAAAATGAACACAGGCCCTTTAATTTCCCAGAAAACATCATTTAGGGCCTCAAAATGGCCCCAGAAGTTTATGACCCAGAAAATCCTTGAAAATCATTACAAAACTACCAAGATGGAGAACCGTGTTGATTCAGTGGAAGAGGTGGGTGGCCACCGGTATCCATCTAGATCATTCCTCTCGCCTTAGGAAGCAATGGTCCCCATTGGGTCAAGTTACCACAATAAATGGGGGAACTTTTGTTGAATATGAATCTTGTTGAGGCATTTGCCTTGTTGAAGAAGCTATTATGCTTTGACAACCCCATAGAGTTGTATGTTCTACTAGCGGGTTCCCTTCATCTTGGTGTTCATGATCAAATCCATTGTAGCTTGCTTAAGAAAGTCAAGATTGAGTTTTGTAGGGGCCAATTTCTCAACCACCTCCAAGCTGTCCAATAGAGGTGGGAAATATGGTCGAAGTAGCTCCACATTAAATGTTGGGTGCAATCCAAAGAACGACGGAATACTCATCTCAAAAGAATTTTCACCCACAACCTTTTTGATGGTGTAACGCCCATATTAGAGTTGTTTGAGCTTCCTATGGGGGCCTCTGAGGTGTTCTTTCTGCAAATGAAATCATACCTTGTCACCAACATGAAACTTGTGTGGAACATGATGTTGGTCATGTCATTTCTTGTACTTGGAATTGGCCTTTTGCAAGATATCATGAACCTATTGTTGGAGGTGTTGGATCCGTTAAACAATCTCATAGTTTTTCCCATGTTCATGTTTATCCCAACCTCTTTGCAAAAAGTATCTAATGCTTCCAAGTGATCTTATAAACTATGTAGTATGTTATATGTTAATGTCACAACATCTGCATACAACATAATATTTATGATAATCTCCACTATATTCACCCTTCCTCCACCACCTTTATTATTTACCCATTGCTCTAATTTTTCCCTTATTACCACATGGAATGAAGGATGACAATGTGTTTCACCCAATTCAAGTTGGTACCTTATCTTCCTAGATAGTTCGTAGTATTCTCTTTTTAAAAGAAGGGTTTTGTGAA